>LAVV01013027.1:26997-37248 GCA_001263375.1 Puccinia sorghi
TGCCCTCAGCGGCAGCAACTGCTGAGACCCGCAGCCACCCCCTCGCCTATATAAGCTCCACAACGCTTGCGCATTTCACTTAAAAATAATCTGTGCTCCATCCGCACCAACTCAATGACAAAGTCTATCTCCTCACTAGTGAGGGTCACAATTTTTCCATGGTTTGAGTAGATTTCTGGGTCACATACCAAGCATTTGGTCTGCTCAAATAAGTCCATCCAATGCTTAAAAGATTGGCAAGAGATGGAATAGTCAAGCAAGTTGCAAATGGACTCCTGGGATTGGCCATTAAATGACATTTGTACTGCCAAGATCTTGATAGCTGGTGCATACAATTGGAAGACTATTGTGGGAAGATGGGGGAGATGGAATTTGTGTTGAAAAATTTGATTCTGATTTTTGGGCTGGTGGTGGATTCAAGTTTGTACTGGGATGAAAGCCAATAGAAAAGCTGTGTAGAGAAAGTGGCTCAATTTTGGGCAGAGAGTGTGGGAAGAAAGTCATGGCATAAATTGCCACTGTTGCCATAACCCCATACTTCTACAGTGCAAAGAAAATATTCTGTCCAAGGTTCATGAGAAAGACAATATGTATCAATTTTCAAAATTAAAATACACCATAAACAATTCTACACCCTTCAATCTGATTGAATGATTCATGTTTCTTACCCCTAAAAGTGTTAATTGAAAACTGGGCAGACCCTTCTTCTACTCCAGCAGGCCTCAAGAGGCTTCAATGGTCCTCTACAGCCATCTAAACCCCTTTCTTGGTCCTCTATGTGATTACATGCCATTTTTGGTGGCTTCAAATTCTTCCACACCATTTTTGGGCGTAAAGTGGTGTCAACTTGTATTGATGCCTCAGGAAGGGGTGTGGATGCCAATTCACACCAAAAGGGGGTGTGGAAGCCAATCCATGCCAAAAATAGGTGTGGATACTTCCAAAGAGGGGTGTCAGTTTAGAGCACCCCAAAACATAAAATATTCACTTTTTTGATGAGATAGAAAGGAAAAAAATCAATCAATTAAATGAGAAAGTCCAAGGCTTGATTGGATAAAGAAGGTTTGATAAATATTGTTTCTTATGTGAAAGTATGAAGGAATGTTAGTATGTATATCCAGAGCCAGAGAAAGGAAAGGGGTGAAATCACATGAGATTTTTTGGGGGGCTTGGAAGAATGAATCCCAAAATTTGGAGGTCCAACTCCAAGACCCCCATTTTGGGAGTTGTTTCCCAAGACCACCCTCAACTGGCTCTAATTTGGGAGTTGGAATCCTGGCAAACAAAGAAATGCACAGGAGTCAGAGCTCTCATTTTGCATTGAACTGTGGGAGTTGCTCCACCAATATTTAAAGTTTGTTTGGAGCTGGAGTTGACTCCCCCTCCCCAATTCTTTTTAAAAGCTTTTTTTAAACTAAATATCATTATACACATGGGCATAATTTTTAATCTAGTTGTGGGCTAATTCTAAACCTTTCAGAGTATCAATGAAAATCAGCCATCTAATTATTTATTAAATTCAAGGAATTAGTGTGGGAATGTTTATGGAGATATTGATGTGTAGGTATTTTGGGAAAATTGGGTTAGAGTAGGAAATATACACATGGGCATAACGTTTGATATATTAGTGAGAAAATGAAAGTATTTTTACAGAATCAAGGTGAAGCATCCATGTACATGCTTTTGAATCTTTGGAAGCGGCCAGTATATATTTTGGGGGATATTGAGGTGTAGGTATTTTGGGCAAATTGAGTTAGAGTAGGAAATATACACACAGGCATAACTTTTGAACTGGCTGTTTGATATTTCTAGAAATTTGAAAGAATCAAGATTAATAATTAATCTAATTTATATGAAACTCATGGCAGTATTGTGTGAGCTGTTTTGGAGATATTGATGTGTAGATATTTTGGCAAAAATGGGTGGGAGTAGGAAATGTACAAATGGGCATAACTTGTGATCTATTTGTGATATAATGCTACAAATTTCACAGTATGAAAATCATTCCTCAGTGAAACATCTAACTGTTAATATGTGTAGAACTCATTTAGAATTTATGTGAACCACAGATTTTGGAAAAGTAGGAATTTTGTGTACATCTATTATGAAACGTTTAGATTCTTTAAGGCCACCAATCTTGTAGCATGTAATCCAGGGGTTCATAATCACTGTTTACAAACTCGTAGGCCCTAGATGGAACTCACTAACAAGTTATGTGTGCCACAGATCTTGGAAAAGTAGGAATTTGGCCCAAAACACATGTACAACCTCTAACATTAAATTCGTACATTTTCTGAGGAAACAAAATTGTTTTACAATGTAATTCAGAATCCATAATCACTAACTCCTAGGCCCCTGGGGGCACTCACTCAGAGGTTATCTGCACCACACAATTGGCAAAGTAGAAGATTATTCTGGAATATGGCTACACCTCATTGTTCATTTTTGTACAGGATATGATGCTTAAAATTTGACTTCTTTTGGGGCCTTTAAAAATATCTTCCAATTCTAAGGGTATTTGGGCTGCTAATCATTGAGATATAAATATTTTTTTGTTAAGCAAAATTGCCTAAATTGGCGTGCCAACTCCCAAAGTGGACCCAAAATGGATGTCCACGGGTCCTGGGAGTCAGATCTCCAATTCTTGGGAGCCGTTTCTCCAAGCCCCCCCCCCTTTTTTTTTGGAGAGAATAGATGCAAGGAACAGATAATTAAAGCAGTTACTCTCTTTTCCTATCTCTCTATCGATCTACGTGTACGCATATATATATATGTGTGTGTGTCATTGAGGTAGTCAAGCTATGTTAGACATTTTTGTTTGTGTGTGGAAGAAAACAAAAAAGGGATGAGGCAAGTGAAGTGATGCTGCAGATATATAGATGAAGAACGAATGTCCAAAAAAAGGAAGAAGTCGGCTGGAGATGGGGGTGACTGGGTTGGTTTTGATAATTTAAAAAAATGGGAAGGAGGTCAGTTCCTAGTACTTTGAGAGTACTTGAGCCAGTCCCTCATATGAAGCCTGTTGTTGGATTTCAAAACAAAACGAGAAAGAGTTAGAAGAGGACCAAAGGAGGGCGTAAGAAAGTAAAGAAGCAAGACGGACGATCATGATTCCACAGCTGGGGATAATTTTAGCGAGACGAGGAGAGAGACCTCTCATGAGTCCCTTTCTAAGGCCTTCATTGCGAGCGATTTGGAGGATGGTACGGATGGTGCCGGGGAAGCGAGAGGGTGGGACAGAGGAGGAGGGAAAGGACGAGGGGAGAAGATGGGGGGAGGCCTGTCTGCGAGTCTTGACCACGTCGAAAGGGTTGGTGAGGGTGGCAGCGAGAGCGCCGCTGAGGGATCCGGCAAGAAAGCTCTGCAGGGCGAGCTGGTGGACACTGGCCCGTCGGTCCGCTTCGCCAAAGCCCAGGCCCCCACTTAGCAGTCGACGAATGGCCTCGTAGGACGACCAGTAGACCCCGCTGAAGGGCACGTCCCGCCACAGCGTCGCCGGGAGACCCGCATACAGACTCCTGAGACCCGTCAGTCGCACCGAGCCTACTACCGAACTCAGGATCGTTCGCCGGCCGCCCTCAAGCCCTCGACCATTCGGGTCGAACGGCGCTAGTCGCACCGTCCGTGGCCGCACTACCGGCGTCGATTGTAGCCGGGTTCGGACCAGCTCGAGTGGCGAAAATAGCACCACAACGAACGACCGCGAAAGGATTCCGGAGACTAGTGGGATCAGCTGGACTGGCGAGGACATTTTCGAGGAATTGTCCCGGCTGGTCGCCGGAGCTAGCTCGAGCAAGGCCGAGCGGAGCCTATCGTATCCGAGCATGTAGATCGCCTGGGCGGGAATCGAAATCATCAGGCTCGGTGCGATCCCTCGCCAGAGTGAGCCAATTCCTTCCAGCCGAACAATCTGAAGTAGGGTGGCCAGAGTTCCATTTGAGGAGGGAGACGGTCGACTGGGATAGACTTGAGTGAGTGAATGGTCGTGCAGGAGGTGATTGAGCGCTGGGGTTGTGGTTGACGATGAGGAGGGGCCATTAAGGGGGAGACAGAGCGAGTGATGGGTTGAACAGATGGGTCGATGGTTTGTACTGGGTTGTCCTCTGAGACTCGAAAACACACTCTCCCGCACATCACTCGCTCCGGGATAAGCTCCTGTTGATCCTCCTGTGAAGCGATGAGAATCGATAGCCGAAGACGAGGCACCTATCTGCTGAGAGGAGAGATGATGATATCTGTGATGATCTATCCTCGAGGAAGGTTGTGCTTCAGTCTGCAGACGAGTCTTGACGACATCCAACGGAGTCACTGCGTGGATAAAGGAACGCTACGTTAGGACCCGCTCTCAGAAGTGGATGAATGGACTCTGACTCAACTGGTCAAGCTCGTCAAGCATCCTCCGGCACATGCAGCGAAGATCTTATCCCTTGCCCTGACGGAGTTAGTTGGTGGCTGAAGCTCGGCAGTAGAAGAGTCCAGCGGGTTCGAGGGCGATGGGAGTTCTCTTGCTGGTTTTTGTGGTTGTTCCTGACGCTGTGGTGCTTTTCCTTTGGAGTGCTTGTCTTGTTCTGCGGGGTTTGACATCGAACGACAAGTTTTGAGTGGTTCGAGTTGACTTTCTTGTTTCCCTTCTCACATCGACATGGCGAAAATTGTAACAATCAACTCCTTGAGACCCTTCTCTCTGACGCTCACTCACACAAAAGCAGAATCACATCATCAGAGGTATATATTGTATGAATTTCACCATAATGCATAAGACAAGCAGGTACAACAAGAAGGAGAAAAAAAGGAAAAATCAAGAGCTAGCCGGAAAGGTTCAACCCCAGGGGTTCCAAGACATGAGGAATCTAGGCGATGGGGATGTTGTGAGACTCCTTGTTAGGAACGGACTTGGGGATGGTGACTTGGAGAACGCCGTCGTTGAAGGCGGCCTTGACCTGATCGTGAGTGAGTCCGGCAGGGACGGCGAGGGAGCGGCTGAAGGAGCCGAAGGATCTCTCCGAAATCTGTCAAAGGGAAAAGACCGAGAGAGATCAGAATTTTCTCTCAAAATTTCTTCTACTTCAGACTATGTTTTTTTTTTTTTTTCGGGAAAGGAAACTCACCCTGACGCTGCCCTCGGAATGCTCGCTGGAGGCTTTGGTGTGGCCACTGATCGACAATCGTCCGTTCTGCAGGTCGATGGAGATGTCCTCTTTAAACCAACCGAGAGCCAGACAAAATATATTGTATGAGAAAAACACTTTAGCACCGTGACCAGGCTAGACCCAAGCGAGAAAGAGAGAGCGTCTTTACCTTTCTTGGCACCGGGTAACTCGGTGGTCACCACGACAGAGCTATCAGTCTCGACGACATCCATTTTTGGGCGCTGGACCTTGCTGACGGCATGAGAGCCAGTGCTCAATGCCTTGGACTCGTTGGGTCCCTTGGCCCGGTCCGATGGGGGGCCGTAGCGGTCAGTGACCAACTTGTCGAAAAGTTGTTCAAAGTCGTCCCACTGGCTTGGTGCGATGAGGAAAGACATATCTTGCTACTGATTGGGTTGGCTTTTTGTGACGATCCTTAGTGTTTTGGCGTGGATAATAAGGTGGACCTTTCGAAGTGTCTGTTGGCAGTCTGATGAACCATCCCAGCCTCCATGGAGAGCCTCAATTTATCTTCTTGGTCGAGGCCATCGATACTCCAGGGGACTGGCGATGAACCAGTCTCTCGAAAGCGGTGGAACACTTCCTTGAGTGAGTTCCACTGTCTTCGAGTATTTTCCATAGAGAATTCTGGAACCGACTTTCCTCAGTCCGCCCGACCGAAGAGCCATCGGCACCAGCTGCAGCCGGAGCCCAGCCATGCATCCTATCGGCTTCCTTCGGCAGCCTTCTATCATCTGCTTGGAAGCTTCTGAGGAGAGCTCCCCACGCACCACTATGGCCTCTTGCTCAGCCGACTAACAATCATTGGCGTTCTTCATTCGATAGCAACGCCTTTCCTTTACAAGCCAATCTTATGATTTAATTTTGGTTGATCTTGTGAGGAAACAACGCCCGGGCATGCGTTGATCTTTTTGGAAAAAAAAAAGCCTTGGGAAGTACAATCATTATAAAAATTATCATGGGAGTTGGCATACCAATTAAGGCATTCTTGCTTAATAAAAAAAATTGTATCACAATGATTAGCAGCCCAAATAGCCTAGAAATTTGAGGTTATTTTGAAAGGCCCCAAAAGAAGTAGAGGACATATTTTGAGCATGATACTTTTTACAAAAATGAACAAGGTGTAGCCGTATGTTGGAATAAGCTTCTACTTTGCCAATTCTGTGGTACAAATAACCTCTGAATGAGTGCCCCAAGGGCCCAGGAATTTGTAAGAATTGGTTATGCATATTCCTGAATTAAATTGTAAAAAAAAATTATGTCCTGAGCAAATCTTATACAAATTTAATTATAGAGGTTGTACATGTGTTTTTGGCCAAATTCCTACTTTGCCAAGTTCTGTGGCAGACATACCTTTTTAATGAGTGCCTCAAAGGGCCTAAAGGATTTTTGGAAGTGATTATGAAATAGGGGCTTCAACATACGACCACTTTGGATCTGCAACCCACAGGACGTTACGGCGCTGGTCCAGGTGGGTCGCGGAACCAATTTTCAGTCCTAAAATGCGGAATTTTTTTTCATTAATTTTTTGGGGGGTTAAATTGCAACAAATTTGATGATAATAATTTCTATACCTACATGTTTTAGGGTGAGGAAGTTAATGGTCAAGTTCATCTCTCCAAAAAGAATAGGGGGTTCAACATGCAACCCACCCACTTTGGATCCGTGACCCACCCACTTTGGATCCGCGACCCACTTTGGATCCACAAGCCACCCACTTTGGGTCCACGACCCACAGGATGTCGCGACACTGGTCCAGGTGGGTTGCGAAACCAATTTTCAGCACACAAGATTGATTTAGTGAGGTGAGGTGAAAGAGATAGAGATGAGGAAAGACAAGGAGAGCTGACTGGAGAGAGAGATTTAAATCAGATTTGAAGGTCAAGGGTCAATTGCAGAGAGTTCAGATCTCACCAGACAGAAAGAGATGGATTTGAATAGGGAAGGTGTCAAGAGTGGTTGAGATAGAGCTTGAGTGATTTTGGGAAGGTAGATTGGGTTGGGAAGTGATTGATGTTTGTGGAAGTTGAGTGTGAGAATGAAGAAGAGATGAACACAAACAAAGAACAAACAGATAGGGAAAAAGAGAAAATAGAAACACAGGAGAAACACCTATTGTGAGCCGGTGATGATTTGATGATAGCCAAATAAGTACTCATTTATGAAACCCGTATTTGAGAGCAAATACTTCTATTTTATGGTTTTGAAATCCATTGTGATTTTAGCTACACTTTTTGGGAGATTTGTATATTATATGTTGTGTATTTTCTGATTTCTAATATTGTCAGGTTATTTTCAGAAGACTCACCCGCACACTCAGGCATTCAAGTCTAAAAATTCCAATCAAATACTCCTATTTATCAAAAAGGGTGTATCACTACAAAGAAAACTCACTTAACTGCCCGCAGTTGACATTCTGAAAGTCCAAAAAAGCTTCTGGTGTTACTCACACCTTTCTCCAAGAGTGATTCAACCAAGCTTTGATGCTGCAAATTCACTGTGCCAAAATATCTACATATGTGTAAGCCCCCCGCACGGGCTCACTACACCGTCAATCTTAGCTTACTTAATCAAGTCTATTTAGCTTCAGCTTCCCCGCACCCACCTAGTTCAGTAGAGACCTTGACTTTCATCCCTACTGAAATAGGTGAGTAATAATCATTCCTCTTTTCACTCCTTCTCTTCATTCTTTCCATCCTATTCCTTTTCAATTGTTTGACTGCTGGTACTGAGGGACATTAACTTTTATTCATACTGAACTAGTAATGCATACACAGATTCTAGAAAAAACGTCTCCCAAGGCTATTTAGCCTTTTTTCTAGAGCTCCACCGACTTCCAGTGAAGAGCTGTATGCAACTCCTTACAATATGCAAACAGGTGGCTTGGCTGGAGCATACTGCACATCAACTTCAGGCAGTTGAGTGGGTTTTTTTTGCAGTGTATGCAACACTGAGGTCTTCCAGTTTTTCAGCCTACCAAAACACAAAAAAAAAAAGGGCAGTGATATGATTGTATCTGATTTTGACATGACCATTGAATTATACTACCACAAGATTAGGATGCATTTTCTTTTCTTTTTGAATCTGCAATACCATCCAACACATGCAGAGTCAACAATGATTATTTTTTTATCAAAAAAAAAATCCAAAGAAACCAGGACTCTCCTGCAAGGAAGCCTCATGGCCTGTGCCACAGACCTGGGAATTCTTGAGAATAGATTTTGCCTTTTTTTTTTTTTTTGCACAATTTGAAAATTGGGAAGAATGTTTTCAAGAACAATTGAAAATGTTCTGAAATTGATTTTCCCATGTGAGACCCTCTGGTACATGATTCTGGCAAAAAACATTTTTTTCTCAAGAAAATCAAAACTTCACTAGGGTTGTGTGCCCAATTGTACAGGCCCTTAAGTAGAACCATGGAATAGACATCAGCCTTCTTGTAAGGGAAAAAGTCAGAGAGGGGAATAAAAATGGTCATAAGCTTGATTTTTTTTTTAAAAAAATGTGTCAACTTGATGTGCTGCGGGGACATGCACAGGCGAAAAATACTTCAAGGGCGGCTGTATTTCCGTTGTGGGGACAGCGGGGTCACATATTGAAAGCAGGTCAGACCCAGTGTTTTGAAACGAGGACAAGCTGCGGGTGTTAAGAACAAGGCTTTCTAGTACGGCTGCTTGGATGGATTGTTGGGCATGATCATGGTCGTTGTTCTGGATGGGCCCAATGATATCAACAAGGGCTGTGAGTAATGGATGGATTGGATGGCTTCACCAGCGATGAGAAACATGACAAATGGAGAGATGGAGGTTGACGACTAGCCCACCGGCGGATTGGAGTGGGGCTGGTCAAAGCGGGCGAAATGAGAGGGACGTAAGGTGAAAGTGATAATAAATAAATATATACAAATAAATAAGTAAGTGCGATCTGTGTGAACGGCCTGAAAGGGTCCAGTGACAGGCATCTCGTTAAAGGGGGGCACTCAGCACAGCAGGACGGTCAACAGGAGTTCTCTCTCTTCTTCCTCATCATCCGATCCCGTAATTAGCAGCAGTCCATCAAAACATAACCATGACTGACCCCAACAAAACAGGACCATCCATCGATCAGTCCAGGCCTGCCTCTGCTGGCCCGCTCGAGGCCCTCCTGTGTTCTCCATGTTAGTCCCACGTTTTCCTTCTCATTCTAATCCACTCCCATCTCCAACCCTCTCATACATGTATCATCTCCACCCCTATCAAACCATCCTGGCAGTCCTCCCTCAGAAACTGTACAGCTCGCTAAGTTGTGCCTTCCGAGCATCCATCTCACTTGATCTTGCTTGGCTGATCGGTCTCTCCACTTTCAATGTCATATACCAGATTGGCCACTCGGATCATCCTTCCTCAAGCTACTCAACTTTCCTCCTGCCTTTTGTAACAAATTCCTGCTCGGTGGTACCTCAACCACAACATCCCAAAGTGTCGACCCAAAACCAGAAACATCGGAACAACATGAGCCCGACCAAATGCAACTTGATCTCGATGGCTCTCCAATCGAGAGTGATGGTGACATTTCAGAAAAAGGTGAAGAACAGTCCTGTGGTAATCAGAATGAGGAAGATGATGACGATCACGTCTTGGAGCAGCTACTGGTACAACCTAAATCCTTTGAGAACAGGAACTCAACTAGGAAGTCATCGCTGTCTGAGCGACTCACTGAGCCCTCCACTTACAATCGACGCCCCTACGCCTATAAATCTTATCAAGACTATGACTATCGGCACCCTTCAAGGCCTCCCTTCTCTTCAATCACCCGAAATACTAACTTTCATATCAAAGGTCGAGCTAATCTGAAAACGCCCAATCCTCCTTCAGAATCTTTCAGGAGCTCTTCAAATTTAATAGAATGTAATACCAAGCTACACCCGTGGGGTAACAAGCGTCCTAACTCAGTACCCTCCGGCTCTCAATCATCCAATCCCTATACCAAACGTACTCGTCTGTCAGAATCTTCACAGAAAGCAAGGTCCGTTTTTTATTTTTATTTTTCTCTTGCTTACCATACTCACCCCTCATACAAATTGTTAAGACCTTGTTCTTCTTTTCGTTGGGGGGAGGCGGAG
>LAVV01013027.1:43316-53913 GCA_001263375.1 Puccinia sorghi
TCTTGCCAAAAATCAGGCAAGCCCCCCCGCAAAATTTTTCTTGCCTTGCCGGCTTGCCTGCCTGGGCGGGGTTTCAACTTCGAAACCCCCTAATATTGATGAGCTGGCCATGGCAGTTGTTAAAGCCATTGAATGGGGATTTCTACAGACAAGACTAGAGACTGATGAGGAATCCAGTGCTGGCCAACCAATCACAAGCATGTTTCAGGATCCATTGGTGACAATAGTAGTACATCTTGGATGATCATAAGAGAGTATGATGGCAGTAAAGCTATCAATGCCTAGACGAGGATGTGAATAGATAAATCTTACTTTGATTTAAAAAAAAAACACAGTGTTGAAAAAATCTGTTTTACTTGGGTATACATAGAGATTGGTCTAGATTCTGTGTGCCCTTGTTGGGATTGATCAAATGAACGACGAATCAGGTCAGGGTCCCAGCCTTCTTCAGCTCTGCCTCAATTACACTTTTCAGCTCCTGGATCACCACGCCGGGCTGGGGAGCACCAAAGACGGCTGTACCGGCCACGACGACGTTAGAGCCTACCAACATGAACAGGAGTCAATCAATACAACAAAAGTCAATTTTCTTTGGGGGGGGGGGTCACTTTTTTCGGGGAGGAAGGGAAGAAGTGGAGAGTTATATGGTCGCGCACCAGCTTCGGCACAGGGTTTGACTGTTTTCGGACCGACGCCACCATCGACCTGAATATCCTTTTTAGGGAAGCGAGCTCTGAGTTGTGCGACTTTGGGGACGCAGGCGTCGATGAATTTCTGGCCGCCCCTGCCAGGATGTACGGTCATGACGAGCAGGAGGTCAGCCTTAGAGCCGACGGCCTCAGAGATTTGATCTGAAGGGGTGTCGGGGGAGATGGCTACACCGGCGCGCATGCCACTGGCATGGATGCGCTCAATGATCGCCAGCGGATCGTGGTCTGGCGAGTCTGGCTTCTGGAAACATGCCTCCAGATGAAACGTGTACGAGGCCCCCCCTGCCCCAGCCACATCGCTAATCCATCGCATCGGGTCGGCTACCATCATGTGACAGTCCATGTAGGCTCCCTCTACCGACTTGGCTACACATGCCAAAACAGGCGCTCCAATCGTGATGTTCGGCACAAAGTGTCTGTTGGAAGGCTTTTTGTCAATCATCATTATCGGCACCCGCGATCCCCAGAGACTAGGCGGCAAGATGGGCGGTCCTTGTGAATCAGGCTAGGCTTACCCGTCCATAACATCTTGAATCCACAGGCCGTATACATCAATTCAGCACATCCAGAAAAGAAAAAGAAATGGATGGAACTCACCCATGTGAAGCCATTCTGCGCCATCCTTGATAACTCTTTTGCATTCCGCCGTAAGACAACCGAAGTCACTCGCCAATACTGATGGGGCAACGATAGCCTTGACCATATCTGATATGTTGGTGATGGTGAGTTGTGCAGGGCAATTAAATTCCGGAAACTCTCGCAGTGACAGGGAGGTGACATGTCGGGGACACCCGCTGAAAGCTTCGGAGAGGCGGGGGGTTCACCACCAAGGACCTCCGTCAAAAGTTCAGGGAACCATGCAGGTGAGACTCAAGCTTCACCAGAGACCTGACATCATGCTTAATCTATCTCACACATATTCCTTTGCGATCTGGCTTGGGACGAACGATTAAACCAGAACCCGTTTGAAGAACAACAGACAGCATTACTCTCTCGAATGCTAGGGAACGTGGAGAAGCTGTCGGAGGCGATGACGGAGCTGATCGTAACGCTGGAGGTAAATCATTTGAAAGTATAAGATAAGAGAAGAGATGTGGGCGAAGGAAAAGCTGACGGAAGATCCAATGGACACTGGCTTTGTGGTTGATTGCGCGTTTGGATTAACAGTCGATCAATCATTACAACCTGAAGGTATCGGATCTGAACCAAGCGGTGCAAAACTACGCCTTGAACGTCAAGTACAACCTGCAAAACCAGAACCAGGATGACCCTAACCACGTGGCTGGCGGCGATCACGACACGAACAATACCATCGATCCGCCCATCTGAAATCACTCCCCTTCTCTTCCGCCTCTTTTGGCGTCTCTTTTTCACCCTCCCTCGGGCTTCGCAATCCTTGTACTTGTTCAAAAATAATTCCTGCTCTCAAATCCCGCAGCCAATCACGTCACACAACGAAACCTCGACTACCGCCGAGCCTCCTGAATGAGCATAACCGATCCACACAAGAGCGCCACACGAACTCTCTGCCTCATGTACTACAAAATAAACGAATCTTGAAAGCGCTGTCTTGGCGTAACGGCAGCAGCGAATCTCGGCCACCCTGTGCGGTTCTGTCAGGCGCGTAGAAGGTATGATTGAGAGCTGAAACTCCAAGTCCGCAGTCTGAGCTGTGTCTTTACTACCCCAGACTTGTGAGGCTCCCAGCTCTATTATTCCACAATCTTATTTGTTATTAGACTCTGAATCTATTCAAAAGAACAAATTGTCCTAACAAGGTAGATGGTTTTAAGAATATTTGCTTCAATAGACCACCTATTTCGCGAAGGGATTGGCTATACACTAGTTTGGGTATCTTCTCTAATTACAGTTGATTTTTGTAAATTAGTGAGTGCAATAATTATTGGCCTAAATGTGCCTCATCAATTCAACCTCCTCCATTCAGAAATTGAATTTTAATTGGGTTAGTGAATTCATCAACTTGAATCAGGTAGATTGAAAGCTTGTGTCAATTCTTCAATGTTGGCTCAGATTAAATATAAGCCTTTTATCAGAGAAGTGGAAAAAGTTGACCAGGGGTCATAGATTCCTACGGCTGAAAATTGCTGTTGGAATCATTCTCATCCATTTTGGTTTGCTGTCAACTAATCTTTGGTAGTTTATAGGATATCTCTTTTCATGTGCATTTTGACATTGAAAATTCAGCTGGAAATTTTCTGGTCAAGTTTTCATAACCCAGCAAGTTTTTCTATTTCCTCTTCATTGTTTCCTTCAAATTATTTCCATCTTCTCTTAAGCTAATCTAGTGTTTCTTTAGTTAAAAGATAAAAAACACAGCTCAGAAATCTCAACACTTACAGCAGGAACATGAGAAAAAAAAAAAAAAAAAGCTTGCTTGCACCAGCCAACCATTCCACAAAGAAGAAAACATTGTCCTGGAAATAAAAAAAAACACATTTATGCTTGAGGTTCTTGAATTTCACCAAGTTCATTGATCACAAGATGTGACAAATCAAGTTTTCATGTTTATCCAAAGTAACACTACTTGATATCAACTTTTCAATCAGCACCTCATAGCTCTTTTTACTGAGTCAGTGTGAATGACTGGGAGTATGGGGGGAAATGTCAGCTGCCATGATGCTAAGGACTCATTCCTTCTAGCTACACACACTGCAAAGTCAATGAAAAGAATATAATAAATATCTTTATGAGCTTTTGATAATTTTGATGTGTGTTTGAGGGAGTTTTTGATATTTTTAAGCTAAAATAAAACTAGAACAGATGGCTCTGAAATGGCCAAACAGGGGATTTTTGAATAAAATTTTCAAACAGGTCTAGGCAGGGGTTTCAATGAAGGGCTCCCTCTAAATATATCAGGCCCTGGAGTGAGGAAGGGGATACTTGGGTTAAACTGATCTTCTGGGGCCTTCCTGCCTATTTAGAGCCCAGGAGTGATAAACAAACAAGGATTTCAAGAGGAGTTTCTCACTATAACTCCTCCTGGGGATAGAAAATCCTCAAAGCTAGTCTCAGGCTGCTTGGGAAAGGGGTGCTGAGAAAAAATGGGGAGCACTGAGGTGACTTACAAAACTGCTCAATAGTAATATCCTGGTGATTGATGAAGAAATCTGTATGCTGGTGTCTGGAATCTCTTGGAGATGCAAAGGCAGGGGAACAGGGGATTTTTTATAAGACTTTTCTAGGCTCCTGATTAAAATTAGTAAAATAATTTGGTGAAAATCTAGAATTGATTACTGAAAAGAAACCGGAAGACTGGAGAAGAAAAAACACATCAGAAAAAGAAAAAGAGACAAGAATAGTAGGAAAGCAACTGACAGGTTCATGAAGAGCAACAATAAGAAAGAGCTTGAGAATGAGGGAAATGAAGTACAGGGTGAGAGCACGGGACTGAGATTTGAAGTTGGGTGTTGAGTGTTGATGATTACGTGAGAAAGATAGAAGATTAATATCACCAGGCAGACAACAAGACAATACAGAATGATAGAAGATAGAGAAGAAAGAATAGAAAGAGGGCTTAAGAGAAGAAGAAAGAAGTGGAAACTGAGTTGGGATGAGTGTGAGGTTTTGTGAGTGTATGTTAATTCTTGAGGTCAGAGATTGAGTTTGTCAAGAGGAGTAGAGTTAAAGATTGATCAAAGTTCAATTCGAAGAGAGTTGGAGGTCGAGTTGAAAGGAAGAAGTCGGTGAAAGATTAGATTGTGAAATGGTGGTGACAGTTATGGAGAGATATTTTATAATTAGGGGTGTTGGAGAGAAATTAGATGCTCTCTTGAGAAGATCTCGGAGCTGTGGGAGCTGTAACAGATCTTTCTTTCTCAGCTACAGATCAGTTTTAGAGGATCTATGGACTTTTATATCGCAGATCTTCCCAGAATAGACTGTATACCTTATGCGTCTATTCAATCTTCTCCCATGGTTCAATATTTATGGGTATTATGTAAAATTCCCATGGGATCAATTTTTTTCTATGGATTTTCTACTGTAGTTTATATTATTAAACTATTTATTTATATATCTAAGAATATGTGGTTACTATGCAAGTAAATATTCTGCAACATTTTAAATTTTTCTATAGAGCTAATTGAAAGATCTGCATAATTTATTTTGAAATTCTTAGGCCCATCATCCTGAATGAAGGCTAAGTTGCTACTTCTGCATGATAAATTAAAAGAAGTAGTTGGTATTTAATCTAAGGTGCAGCAGATAACCCTAGGTTGTTTTGTGGGTAGATTTCATTGAAATCATGATATTTATTGATTCTCTAATCCTTGATTGAGTTCTGGTATATATTTTTATTTCTTCTTCTAATTGCATGTTAAAGTCTGGAATTAATTGTTATTGAGAACCTACATAAAATCTCAACTAAAGCACATCCAAACTGATCCCAGAAAACATTTCCCAACAAACCAAACACAATAAAATCAAAAGCAAACAATGTGGCACTTGGGAAGAACAAAAGCATGATGTCCACCTGGTTAAACCAACCAAATCCATGCTTCTCCTGAAAAAATCCATACAATCTCTGCTAAGAACTCTCAGTTCTCTCACATTTTGATCCACAAGAAAATAAATAAGAGGAATCCTCAAGCTGCTGTGATACTTTTTGAAGGGATATGGTTGACCATCACCAGAATTCTGTGGGATAGGGGAAGGAGTTGAGAGCTATTGTGGTACATGCCATAATTAGAGAATCTGGATTAATTTGGATAAAAATCATACCATCTCTTTAAAAACAATGTTTCATGAGTGAAGCTAGCCTGAGATGGGGGTGGGTTATTGAATTAGTTGGAGATTCCAAGATTGTGTTTGGCTAAGGCCCAATGTTTAAAATGCCTTTAACCTGCATGCTTAGTGTCTACAAATGAGCAGACACTTAGTCCCAAACCATGATTTGGTCAATGTACAGACTGGGCTTGACCTGCAGACAACTAAGGTATTCCTATGTACCGGTCCGTAGGTGGCCCAGTGACTGTCTGAGAAGACTTGTTTGCATGACTCACATTCAATAAGAAAAAACTCACCACTTTTTTCTTTCCTTTTTCAGGGTGCCATGTGGGTTTCTCAAACAAACCTCTCCTTTGTACCCCCTTCATTGATCTGAAACCACATCCTTATTCTGCATTTTCTTTGTTTATCTATTTAAGCTCACTGTCTCAGCCACATCCTCTTGTTCAATTACTTGTGTGTATGTGTATGTCACATGCCTTGTTGCTCACATGTTGTCACAGCTGTGCCTAGTGATGCCTACAAATGTGTGGGAAGAAGAGGGGACCAAATTATGGACTTGGATCCCACAACAATGCATTTTTGTCCAGATGTGCATAGTCAGAGTGTGTCCTTTCTTCAAGACTGGGGTGAAACAAGACTACACTTTTTGTGCAAACTGAAAAGAAAATGGATCATGTGTTGTATAAAATCAAGATAAAAAAATCAAAAAATAAAGGCCATACGACTTGTCTCCACAAAATTATGTGACCAAACTTGGCAGAGAAGTAATCCTATAGGCACAAGTCTGAAGAGTGATGCAACTGAGGGCAACATTGAACAGAGTACGTCCCAATGAAATAATGGTATGCAGTAAGCATATTTTGGTGTGATAGGTGACAAAATGCTGAGTGCAGCAAGGGTAATTCTGTGAATAAGTATTATATCATCAGTGGTTTATTATCAAAAGAATAATTGCCATTGGCAGCCTCAACCATTTGAGTAATGATGTCCTCCTTTTTCTGTTTTCCTAGTTGGTAGTTGTCCATGGCCTTCCTCATCACCTCCAGGATACTGGATTTGGGACAGTTTTTATTGATGTGTCCTTTTTCTGAACATGTGAAACATACCTTGTGGGCTAGTAGATTGGGTCTGTTGGCTGCGGTCATGGTGACATAAGCAACCCCAATTTGTTTTTTTATTGTTTTTTTTTGTAATAAGAAGGTCATTGAAGTCAGCACCAAGTTTTGAAATGAAGAAGACGTAAGCAAGAGCAGGAAGGATCAAAGACAAACGTTGTTTGTGAGCTTGAGAGGGATCGGGTTGATAGAATGGATTGAGATTAGACCACCATTCGGGCTCGAGAGTGACGAGGACGATTCTGTCGAGGATCTTTGGGTCCGACTTAGAATGTACCGACTGGGGGACCATGATCTTCACGATCTGGTTTTCCTCTGCAGTTTGGACGTACTCCTGTAGACGTGACGCCATGGGCACCAAACATGTGCGTAGGCCGGAATTGTGACGCCGGGAGAACCACTCGCGGAACTCGCCCCATGTTGCCTTCCGATGGTTGTCCGCCCAGAACGCCCGCAAGGTTTTAATGAGCGGACTATCCACAAAAAAAAAAAATCTCTTTCTGATGTCAGTTCCTCGAAGTTTTTGCTAGTCTGGAAAGCCGGGGAAGCATGTACAAATAAACCAGGCCGAGGAACGTGAAGTCTCTTCTAAGTTCGACGGTGGTCTCGGGACCTTCGCCATAGGTGATAACGGTGGCCTGAATGGCAGGGCTGAGAATCGCATCCCTGAGGGTGTCGCAGGGGGTCACGCTGCGCTTGCAGGCCGTGACAAGCTGATAAATCCTGTCATGATGGGTGGAGGCCAAGGCCTCTCGGAGATCATCGAGGGAGACAGGCTGGTGAGAAGAGTTGACCCCCCAGCGGAGCACGCTCAGCCGGTACAAAACGATCTGGTTCATGGCTATCACTACTTGTCGCGCCGGCCAGACTGGCACGAAAGCTTCCATCGCAGCCAGCCATTTTTCATCTAGAGGGGGTAGGTTCTTGGAATCCATCTTCCCCGGTTGGCATGGCTGGACAGCTGGAGGAGGCGCGAGAGGTTCGACGTAGTTGCTAACGAGGCGGTTCTCTTTATCCATAGCAGAGACCTGAGGCTGGACTTTCAGCTGGTTGGTCAAGGCTTCCCAGCTCCCATCGGGATATCTTGGCTGCTGAAGTGGTGGGAGGTGGGACTCGGCGAAAATTGTGTCACGTTTCTTAGCCTTTGTGGGCAGAAGCTGGGGGGTAGGGCCAGTGTTGGAGGGCAGCTTTTTAGGGGATGAGGGCGGTTTTTTGACAGAGAACTTGAGCTGGGATATAGAAATTGGGTGAGACGATGGTAGTGCACTTGACTTGCGAGTGGAAGGCTTTGGCTTAATACCGGGCTGTGGCTTGGCCTCGGAGGAGGTGGGGACACGCGTCGCAGCGGCACGGCCGGCGATTTTCTTCAACAGCTGAGTCGGTCGGCGAGTGTGGTTTGGCGGGCTGCTAGGACTGTTATGCGCGAGAGGTTCTGGTGACGCTTCAAATGGAGACATGGTCGCTGGGGTAGCTTCGGCTGAGCATGAGAACAGTGGAGAGCCGCAGCTAGGTACGGGAGAGCAGAAGTCCTGATCCACTTGAATGTCCACGCTCGACGGTGCGCACTGTGATTTGGGAGGAGCCATCTCAGGGGCAAGACCGGGCGATGCGTGATCGGTAATCATCATGTTGGAGAGACAGTCGGTCGATTGGAACCGCCATACCCGCGACCTGCAAGTTTTTTCATCCTGTGAGGAATTGGATGGTGTAACGGGTGGATGCTGGGATATGGGAGAGGGTTCAGGGGAGCTGCAGAACAGCGGCGAGCGGCATCTTTCCGTGGCCAAGCCGGTTGTCAGCGAGATGTCAGGTGTGTCATGGGGGGTAATGGGATGTGGGGAAGTCGCGTGTTCGCTTGACGACATGCAAATTTCCATGTCATGGCAGTAGTCTTGAAAGGTCGATTTATCTGATGGAACTGCTGCATCCTGAAGAAAGTGACACTTGGAACCCCCAACCACAGAGGAATTGGGCAATCTGGTGGATGGTTGTGTGTCGTTGGTGGATGAGATCCGGGATGGGCGGTTGTGAGACTTTTTCGTGGGTGAGGTGTCTTTCCCCGGCCATTGCCTCTTGAGGTGGTTTCGCGTAGGCCGTTGCGGGGCAGGGCTCGCTGTGGTCGCTGTAGCCTGAAACTTTTGGGCAGCAGGAGGAGACCCATGCGTGCCACACTGGGCAAGTGAAGCCGACGAGTGTGAGCCCGTCTGACACTGCAGCGACTTGAGACCAGGCTCGCTGATGGAACCAGCAAGGGTCAGCTGCTTGAATTTAGGATACGGGTTGGTGCTCGAGTCTGGCAGATGATGATCCAGCTGCGATATGATTTCTGCGGACCGCTTTAGGATGTGTTGTCTGAGAAGAAGACATTGTTTCTGGGATTCTTCAAGTTGTCTGAGTCTGTCCTGACTGATCAGGGGAAAGGCTGGGCCGTCATGAAAGTGGGATGTGGAGTGATGAGTACCAGAAAGGTCTATGTGAGCAGAGTGGCTTGATTACTGACCTTGGAAGTCTATTGGCTTGAGTACTGGCAAAGTAACAGGGGTCTCAGGAGAAGGAAAAGCCATCTGGGCTAAATTATTTGGTGTATCTATTTTGATGTAAAAGGATAAGTAAGGGGTTGAAGGCAGTCTTGGAATTGTTTCTAGTGTTCTTTAAGCTTTCTATGTTATAGGACTAAAGGGAATTGAGTAAGGGAAAGCAACCCAGAATTAATGAGATTCCAGCAGGGAAAAATGGAATTACAGATGGGGAACAGGCTGATCAGGATGAAAACTTGATGGAAAGGTCTGGTATTGGAGGTAAGGTAGGTCTGTTGGGGGACCAACTGACTGCAGATGGGAATATATTCTTTTGAGAAGTGAGTGGGAACACCTTTTAGCCAGCAGACAGAGAGGTGAGAGACTTCAGACAGAAGTTGAGCATTTGTTTTATGGATTTACCAAATCAAGGGGGAGCAGGAAGAATTAATTCAGCGCCAAGGGACAGGTTAAACGGATTTAGAATAAAAAAAACAACCCCGAAACGGGGATCAAGCAGAGAGGATCAGGGTAGAGGAGTCAGTTGGTCGGGATGGATGAGCGGGATCGAGGGTATTTATTTTATACATAGACATAACTGGACAGCTTCTCATTGAGGCTTGAGCGAGGGGAAACGATGAGGCTCACCCAAGTGACGAGTTGCGGCACAAGACATACTGAAGACGACCGGATTTGGGGATTACCGGGGAGCGCGCCGAGCTCGGAACCAGGCTGCAGGGCAACTTGAGCTTGGGCGAGGGGAACAATCCACGATGGTGTCTGCTTTAAAGATAAATATAAGTCGGTCTGAACATCAATCTTGTTTCCATCCCCGACTATGTGTCTCCAGAATTAAGAGGTCGAATCGCTGACTATGTAGAGCCATGCCACACATCCCTTTCAAGACATAATGCTCTTCATACATACAACACACCTTGAAGGATTCTCCAGACAAACCGAATAGCCGAGTCATAATACACAATTGATTTGAATGCACCATTTATGTATATCCGTAAGATCGAGATCTCGGGCAATCAATGACCAGTACAACTCCTACCCAGATCTGAGATGCAAGATGGCCATTCAGCTTGTATGCACACAAATCGACTCAACGCACATGTAATCACGGGCTTACCGCTGAATACAATGGTGTACATAATGACCAAGCGAACCGGTAATTACCGACTCGAGGCGGGGCCGGTGTCCCTTTTTAATTTGACCGTTTGCTTGAAGATCAAAATCCAATACCGTCTGCTCTATTTCACCACACCTTGCCTTTAATCACCTTCCCATAACAAAAAGCCCTCCGGATGATTTACAAAGGCTCATCGTAGACCACAAAGTCTCATGGTCCTTTTTTAATGTCGCCCTTTCAAAAAACTCGTACAAAAATAGTTGGTTTCAAAAGTTGATTGGTACGTATGCAGGCAGGTCACTCTGCAGAACTGGCCAAACACTACCAACATGATTGTATCAGATTATCACATCTGACATTAAATCTGATGAA
>LAVV01013038.1:0-10594 GCA_001263375.1 Puccinia sorghi
ATTCCTGGTTACTGCGTGTGAGTGTTGTCAAGGAGTGTTGACTAATTTGGGATCCTTTCCCATCCTGCTGCATCAAGTGATGATCTGCTGTCATATGCCTGGGAATTTATGTTATTTCTGATGATCTGACTGTTCCATGTTGACAGGGGAATTTTGGCCTGGTTTCTGATGACTGTGTGTGCGCTGAAAGTTCTGTTCTGACCCTCTGGTTTGTTCCATAAATGTTTTGTAGCTGTTTTATCTTGAGAAGTGTTGAGTTTTCTGGTGTCTTGTAAAGGAGTTGTTTTGAGCGCTTAATATTCCTGTTTTTTGTCCCATCTTGATGTCCTTCTGTGAGTGCTGGTACCACACTGGGTTGATTAAAAGCTGCTGAATTATCCATGTGATGAGAAGGATCTCATTTTTGGTGACAATAGGCCATTTCTGTGTAATGCATTTTATACATATTAGCCATACCCAGCCATCATGTAAGATTCATTTGGGTTATTCTGTAGTGGACTTGGCTGATTATCGGAGATTGAAAGTTCTATACTGTCTTGTAAATTTAAGGAAATAGGCACAATCTGGAAGGGGTTTCCAGATTGATCAAATCGTTGTGACGCGTTTGGCGGTGGTGAGCTTGGACTTGGCTCAATAATAAAAAAACAGAATGACAATCTCAACAAACTACTCACAACATGGTCAGTCACTTTCTTCTTATAAGAGTGAGGAGAATCAAAATACTGAACAAACAAACAAAAACAAGTTGGAAAACAGGACCCAGTGGATATCATCCTAGACAATCTCATCACCATCAGCAGCCAACTCATTCAAACTTGCACAACCGCACTAGCAACAACCATACATTCGAGGAACTGTCTAGAAACACTATCCAATATAGACCACTTATTAATCGATCAAACCATCCAACATAAGCAGCAAGAGCTCAACCAGAAATTACACTCAATACAAACTCACCAACGTGAACTGGATCGCATACAAGAACAACTACTCTCACTATGGCCACTCCACCATCATCATCCACTCAAACTCAACAGAATCACATCATCGCCACAAAAAAAACAACCTCAAACAACACAAGCACAACAACAACAACAACAACAACAACAAGATAATAATAGAAGCCCAGCCCTTTCCGTCAAGGAACATCATTACATGAGCCCTACGGAGCAAATTCTATCACCCAGTTTACCTTCGGTACAATACCATAGAAACTCGATCCTACAGCATCGAGCAGGGAGTAAACCTTTGCATGAGATGATATCAGTACCACCAGTACAGCACTCCTCCTCCTCTTCCTCTTCCTCTTCCTTGACCTCCCTCCTCTCGCCCCTCCGAATCCTCAAACGACAAGCCTCCTGCATATTCAAGCTTCATCCTATTCCCAACTTTAACATCCCTTCACTCCACTCCAAATCCTCCTCTCTCGACAATCCCTCCTCCTCCTCAAAATCAACATCACTGAATAATCAACCCCCAATCCTTGCAGCAAAACCTCCATCCTAATTCATCTCTCCCTCTTACCTCCACTACCCCTCATCATCATCATCATCATCATCATCATCATCATCAAGAAATTAAACTATCCATCAAAGCCGATCTTTTTCCCCCATGAAATCACCATGCTCACACACACAAACACACACATCTTTGCACCGGATCGCCTTGTGTACTATGTTATACACCCTTATAACTACCCCGCATTCCTCTTCACTCACTCACTGACCTCTCGTCATGTATGCTTCACAATATCCTCGATTGACTTTAGTTCGTTCGTTCTTTTTTTTCTTCTTCTTCTCGTCGCTCGTCTTGTATCAACACACATCCTCGCCGTTTTTTTTTTTTTTTTTTTTTTTTTTTTTTTTTTTTTTGGTTTGTTCTGAGATTAATTAATTATATGGGAAGGAAAAAGGGACCCCAGTTCGTGTTTCTTTATCCAACATTATTTATCTTATATAGATTTCAATTGTGATACATATTAGCTGTCCCATGGGTTGTGTAAACACAAGCATGATTTTTTGTATTTTTTTTGGGGGGGAGATGGATATAGTGAGGAGGCGCTGAGATTGTATTTTTTTTTTTGATGCTCGACGTATATGCACTTTCGTGCCTGAACAGCCGGGAGGAAAGTCCGTCGACAACTGGACCACAGATTAAGAGTCGAATGCTCTACCAACTGAGCTAGTCCACACAATAATCATCATCTCTCTCTCTCTCTCTCTACAAGCTGAACAAATTCAACAATTATAGACGGAAGCAAAAGGGGATGAGAAAAGATGCTTACTAAAGAGAAAACAAAGAAACATGATCACCAAAAAAAAAGGAGAGAACAGAGGAAGAAGGATTAAGGGAAAGAAAGGAGGATATTTAATAAGAGAAGGAATGTTGGGCGACGAAGCGAGCCCAGAAGCGACTACAAGCGCGACGTTTACGAGGTGAGAAGGGAAAGGGAGCAGGGCGGGGAGATGAGGGGTGAGGAGGGTCGGTGTGGGAGATTGGTTTGGGGAGATGGGGGTGCATGGGGGAGAGGCCGCCACGGGCGCGGGCCCAGCGACGGACGAGACGGAAGAAGCGGTGCGGAAGCCGGGAGGAGTAGGGCAAATGATCCAGGTGGGCCAGTCTCGCCAACAGCAGCGCCTCGGCGCCCTGCATCTTGCCCGACAGAAAACGACGTAGCAGCCCCTCGAAGCCGTTCAGATCCGAGGAACTCACATACGTCCGCTCCAACGCCCGCATCACCAGGTAGTCCCTCATCATCGTCCCCCGACCTAGCTCACTCTGAACCAGCTGTGTCACCATCAAACTCCGCGCTTGCACCCGCGACAATGGCCAGCGTGACTTGTGTGACCCTTTCAGCCTCAAACGTTGATATAGTACCCGGAAGTTCTTGCCCACCGCCAGCCTGCGTCCCGGCGTCGTCGTCGACAAAGAGGAGGAGGGGGAAGAAGAGTGGGTGAGATTCTTGTAGACATAGATCATGGAGCGGATGGCTTGTTGGGATAGCGAATCGGCACGGCTGGCGACGGTAACTGCCATGGGATCGGTGGTGGAACTGTGGAGGAGCTGCTTGAGCTTGGCCCTGCTGCGTCTGCCGACCCTGACGAGACAGCGTCGCCGTTCATTGCGATTGATGATATCCCATACCTTGAGGGCGAGCGAGGGGGAAGGAAGTTGTGAGCAGCGATAGAGGAGGTGACTGTAGATCTGCATTCGGGGCTCGCGTTGTTGCGGCAGATTCGCAAGACAGATTTCCAGGTTGGTCTTGAGGGTCTCGAGCGGCTGGCGCGGGCGCAGGATGAAGTCGATGACCGGGCGCTGCTGGTCCAACTGGTTCAGCTGGGTGAGCATCTCACGGATTAGATCGGGGTTGCCAGATAGGTCTTCAAACCTGCGCGCGCCCAGAAGGATGATCCGGGCCAGCTTGGGGGACCCCAGTGGATGCTGTTGGATGTGGGTTTGTAGCAGCCTCATGAATTGGTCCTGCGTGCCCTGTTTGGCGAGGTATTCCAAAAGTCGCAGCTGGATGTCACTACGTCTCGTCCAAGGGTGTTGTGACTTAGATGATGATGATGGATGGTGGGGAGTGGAGTGGACAAGACGGGCGAGTTGACTTAGTAGTCGTTCGCAGCGCTCCCGAGTTAGGACGGCAAATTGGAGCTCGTTGGTTGAAGAGGTGATGGAATCTAGTAGGATTCGATGTCGATCGAGATCGAGGCAAGGGTATTCTTGTTTTTGATGTTTTTTTTCGAGATGAGGATGATGACGATGATTAAATCCTATGGGCATGGAGGCAAATCGAGTGATGACGTCGAGAGTGAGTCGATTGATGCGAGTCCATTGGTATGAATCAAATTTTTTTGAGGAGATGAGGTGTTCGATACACTGACAGATGAAATGGATACACCATAGTTTGAGAGGATCTAGGATTGGTTCTGGACGACCATTTTGACGAAGAAAGTGGAGTAGGGCAGTGACTTGACCCGATCGACGGTTAGAGAGTTGTGGGTCATTGATGATGGTGGGTTCGAGCAATGATCGATCGAGGAAGATGACGGCGAGATCCCAGCGTTGGGCCTGTCTTGAAAGATCCACGATTCGTAGGATTGTAATTGGAGATAAGGAGTTGTTTAAGTTTTGTGCAAAGATGCTGAGTGTTGATGAATATTTGAGTGTGCCAACTTGATCTAGTGTGATGGGGATGACTTTGAGGGAGAGTTGAGATCTTTGGCAGTCGCATTGAGGAGGGCCTTTTGCTAGGAATGCGTGATATCGAGCTTGTTGTTTTGATTTTGAGGTGGTAGATTGTTGTTGTACTACTTGTGCCATTGCTTCTGCTTGCCATGCTATGGAGGTGTTATTGTGATGTTGTTGTTGGGTTGGAATGTATTTGAGTGTGTTGAGTATGTGTGATCTTGATTGTTTGAATAGTAGATCAACTTGGAGTGGTAGTAGTTGGTTTTCTTTTTCTTTTTCTTTTTCAGTTTTAGTTTCAGTTTCAATTTCAATTTCAGTTTCTATTTTTGATGATAGTTGTCGTTTGTTGTTGATGATGTGGTAGATCATGTATGGTAGTGTTGTGAGTCTGACTAGTTGGAATATGATGTGAGTTGGTGAGCTGAGTAGTCGTAGTACTGGTCGTAGTGATTCACAACGCTGCATAATTCTAAACTTCTCTCTTTCAAGTTGAGGAATCCAAGCGTATTTATAGGCTCAGTAAGCGAGCGATCCGGACCGGGTCCACGCGATCCGAATCCAATCTCGGGTAACACTCGAGGCTTGTCTTCTCACTCATGCGGTGTGCAAACTCCAAACCTGGAGTTACATTTTAGATTTTCCTCTTCCGAATCAAAATCAAAGTTGACTAATTTCCCAATTTCTTTTTTACAGAAAAGATACAAAATAAATCAAAATGAATTCACTCAGAATTATCCCGAAACTCAGATTTGCTAATAATCCAACAGAGCTCATCGTGCGCATACAACAACTCACTGCAAAAAAAACACAACTGGCACACATCATACATCTCATCAAGTCATCCTCAACTAGCGTCGCAACCATCTCGGTCTGGACTGAACTATTCAAACTACTCATATCACACAAGAAACAACACTGGTCATACAAACTATTCCTCGAAATAAAGAGAAGACAAATCAAACCAGACACTCAATTCTTTCACCACTACTTCCATCTCATCTCAACTGCAGAACCCTCCCCAACCAAACACTTCACCCTCCATCGATTAGAATCCCTATGGAAACAAGCCACAGCAACTTCTTCACAACATCACCTCACAAACCCTTATCTCAACTGTCTCATCAAACATGGTTTCACATCACATGCCTTCCAATACTTCAACTCCTTACCAACTAACTCAATAGACTCAACCACCCTATACCACGTATCAAAATCTTTATCATCAAGCAACCCACAACATCTACAACAAGCTCAAGAACTAATCCAAAAATTTCAACACGAACAACAACTACTCGACCTAAGAAACACACTCTCATTCGCCAATCTCTTCCTCAAATCTAATGACACCAATCATCATGAATATGCATCCCACCTCATCCAAGAAAGACTCGGGATACAACTCCAACATAACCCATACCAATTCTGGGCAAAAACCAAGCACAAACCCATCCTAACTCCCAACCAACAACAACCAACTAACCAACTCAGCTTCGAGCCCGGCCAGCTAACAACACTCCTACGTATGCTACTGAAAATGAAAAAGTTCGCACTAATCCGTAAACTTTGGGCTCAAATTACCACCAACCCAGACCTCTATCTCCAACGGGACACCCTAGACTCGACTCACTGCGGACTAGTGATGGTGGCCATGGGAAGATGTGGGGCCATGGGTGAGGTGGAAGGTGAGAAAATCAGGATCCTGTCATTCATACTCAGTCAGAGACTGATTTGTATACCCCATTTTACAGCCCTGATCTGTTGGATGATCGAGTCGGGCAACAAACGATTACGACCCAACCACGATACACTAGACAAAGCCATTCAAGCAGCTTGGCAGACAGAGGATCTCAGCGCGGGCATATCTATCCTAGCCAGTTTAACCCACAAGATATCACTACTCGAGCCGCACGAGGAAGCAGAGAAAGCCATAGTCGAACTGTCGCGAAAAGGGATAAAGGGGATGCGTCCCCTCGAACCCTCCAACCGCGCCTTGGCAACCCTCCTGCAGGCCGCGGGGCGCATAGGGAAGGTCGCAGAGATCGGCCGGGCCCTGGAGACGGTGGCCAAGTTTCGAATGCTACCCGACCCGCCAACTCCTACTGCTAACTCCAAGGGCACTGGGCCCACGACGGTGTTGGGGGTGCCGGAGTCATCGGAGGAGATCGAACGGTATTGGGCGGATCAGTTCATCTGGGTGGCCACGGACCTCCTGGATAAACTACTCTCCCGTCCCGACCATCTCCCTAAAATCTTCTCCGTCGAACAGATGCAGAACTTCTCGGATTGGAGAACCCGTATCGATCAACATCTCCAGCAAGACCCCGCTTCCATCCCCCTCAGATCTAGAATCGAGTCCCGCGCCCAGGAACGCTTGACCCGTCTCCAATCTCGAACCTCCCGCAACCGCGACCATCGTCGACAGGAGTAGATCTTAGTTCTTTATTGCCTTTCTCTCTCTCTGCCGTTTCTTTCGTTTGTTTCAGCCTTTCAATTCAATTTTTTTTTTTTTTTGTGAAGAGAAGTTTATTTATTTAGTTGTTCAAGTGGACACACTTCCTTTTAACGCCCCCCCCCAGAATCAGACACATCTGCGCTTCTCGATCAGAAGTCAAAACTCGACAGGCACTGTCGTTCGTGGGGCCCGTGATCGCGGGGATGGATGTCAGAAGTCTGTGTTTCACAGACTGTGGTTTACTCGGTTGTTGTATGGCGGTGACAGCTGGATGATTAGAGTTATGGAGATGTTATCTCAGTTGCCGGTTCCTCTTCCTCATCGACACAGGTAGCTGACCGCCATTGCCGGGACAGACACAACAGGTTAGTGCAATCGACTCCGAGTTAAGCGATTGCCACCGGGACAGCACAGGTACCATTGCCGCCGGAGTTGGTCGCCGGTTTGTTCCTAACAGTCTGGGCTGTGGTACATAAAATATTATGTAGAGGGAGTCAAGGTGACTGTCAAAGCCGCAGACAGAAAGTAGTGTGCACGGTTTATATGATCAAAACAGGAGATAAGATAATCGATAGCTGTTGAGCTGCTATGACGTGTTAAGGTCTGATGCGCGTGCGCGCGGAGTTTGGCTATATTGGCCACGGGTGGGAAAAACCAACCATCCTGATTATCATCATCAATCAATTCTCGACAGATAAAACAGGGCAGAATAAGGAAAGAGGAAGATGACGGCGAGCAAGTCAGCCACCGCAATCCGTCTAATCCAAGCGGCCCGTCAAACGTTCGCTGGATGTCAGTCGCATGCTTGTCCCTGTCCCGCCCACCGATCCCCTACCGCCCTCCAACACTCCCCACACGATATCCGCGCCGCCGCTCGCTCCATCATCTCTCAAGGCCGTCATCGCTCCTTGGCTGTCCCTTCCAATCCCCTCACCGAATACGCCTTCGAGGTCTCAGCGGCTCAATTGAGTTCGTTTTCTTCTTCTTTCTCGTTTTGCTTCTCTCATTATTTATCAAGTCCTCTACGCCTTTTTCAGGGTTTGGTGAAGGCGTCACTCGGGTAAGAAAGAGATACTAAGTTTTGGTGATATGTGCATGTACAAGACAAAGACTGAAGAGACAGAGAGCTGTATTTATATATATTTACAATATGAAAAGGAAGTAGGAATGGATTTCCAAAATATGAAGGCGAGGAAGGTCGGGGTGTTTACGGACAAGACGATCCTCAACTTGTACCCAGTCAAGGCGGCCCTGGAGTCGTTGGATGCGGCGGGGATATCGTACGAAGTGTTTAGCTCGTGCAAGATAGAACCAGACCAAGAGAGGTACATTCGTTATTTCTATCATAAACTATATCCAGGAGGAGAATGATACTTAACAGGGGGATTGTATAGTTGGGAAAAGGCGATCCAGTTTGCCCGGCAGCACGACTTCTCACACTTCCTAGCGGTGGGTGGGGGCTCGGTGATGGACACCTGTAAGGTGGCCAACCTGTACAGTTGTTACCCGCACGCCGAACTGCTCGAATTTGTGAATGCGCCCATCGGCAAAGGCACGCCGATCGAGAAGCCATTGAAGCCGTTGATCGCCATCCCCACCACCGCCGGCACCGGCTCGGAAACTACCGGCACAGCCGTTTGTCTCTTCTACTTAGAAATTATACTGTTGTGCTGCCTCATCTGATATATATATATATATACAACTGAAACTTGTTTCTTAGATCTTTGACTACACACCTCTTCAGGCCAAGACCGGCATCGCCAGCCGCGCATTAAGACCCTCGCTAGGCATCGTGGACCCATTGAACACCGATAGCTGTCCCCGGGAAGTGCACATCAACAGCGGGCTGGACGTGCTCTTCCATTCCCTCGAATCTTACACCGGTTCATCATATTTTCCTTGCACCTCTTTATACATACAAACACGTCTAATATTCTTACCCCTCCTCCTGGTCTTAGCTATCCCATACAACCTTAGAACACCACGTCCTTCTAATCCAAAGTTCAGACCCGCTTATCAAGGCCGTAATCCTATCAGCGATGTCTTCTCCCTCTGGGCCTTAAAAACTACCGTCAGCCTTTTCTCCACTTGCCTCCTTGTTTGATCGTTCTCACTTTAAATCCATTTTTTTTTTCAGGTCAAGTATCTTCCCAGAGTGGCTCGAGACCCGTCTGATGTGGAGGCCAAGACGCAGATGCTGTCAGCTTGACTTTTTTTTTTCTTTTTTTTTTTTTTGCAAAATCGGAAAAAGTGCAGTGGACTTGGATTCAAGGCTGAGAAGATTCGGTCTTATGTGACAGACTCGCATCTACGTTTGCGGGGATAGGGTTTGGGAATGCGGGGGTACATCTGTGCCATGGATTCTCGTATCCGGTAAGTCTAGTGATTGGGGATGGGAAAAAGAAGCAGACAACAGACTAAAGGACAGCGATGAGGAGGGGTAGATATCGGGGCTGAACAAGAAGATAGCGAAGTGGGGAGGCTCGGGGTACGAGGTGGCGGGGCCGTTAGTGCCGCACGGATTATCAGTGGCGTTGACGGGGCCGGCGGTGTTTGGGTTCACGGCGGCGTCGGCTCCCGACCGACACCGGGAGGCGGCGGAGATCTTTGGCGCGGCGAGCGCCGCCCGGGTCTCGGACGCGGATGTCGGCCAGCTAATCCACGACCGCATCGCGCAGTTCCTCGTCCAGCTTGGCGTCCCCCGCGGCCTCAATGCCATCGGATACCAGTCCCAACACATCCCCGCCCTCGTCGCTGGAACTCTCCCTCAGAAACGCGTCCTGTGTGTTCTTCCTTCCCCTCTTTTTACTCGCTATACTCATCCCCACCTTTTTCCCCTCTTCCTAAATTTGCGTCCCGCTCTTCCTCTCCCCCACCTCGTATTAGTGACCTCGCTCCCGCCGACGCTAACGCCGAGGCCTTGTCGCAGATCTTGGAGAAGGCCATGTCCTTCTGAACCCGCGAAGACTCATCAATATTCCTCTTCTACTACTATGTTTCCCCATTTTTTTTTTTCTTTTTCGGTGTCAGGTTGACAATGTGAGGAGCCAAGAAATGAGATATATATATATATATTTATATATATTTGAGCGAAAAGGTTATCTTGTCCGTCTCTGAACCTCCTCACCACAATATATAGAGGAAAGACAAAAGCCTTTGTTTTCGATAGGAAGGACTTGATGCTCAGTGGCCCGATTTTTTTTCCCCTCCTATACATGATATATGTAGAAGGCTATGGGGTAAAGGATGATAAGTCTCATATTGCTATTCTCTGATCTACACTCGAGTACTCTGGGGTGGAGTGATGACCAAGAGACCAGGGTCTATTTGTTGGATCCTGGCCCATTGAGGATTTGATGTGATGGTGAGGAACAGGGAAGGCGGGCCATACACTCAGACTAATCCCATTGCACCTTAGTACATCTGGGTCATTGCTTGAGGCCTGCCAATAAACCTACAAGGATTATTTTTTTTCCCTCGAGGTATTGTACTGATTGCCAAACATTTCAATGCTCCGTTGGTATCGTTCTACATACTCAAACCTTCTCTTCGTTGAATTAATTATATCATATAATTGAGCCTTGATCTTTCTGGCAGAGTTAGACTACATTATTGTCATCTTAACCGACCAAAACTCTCCTCTTATCTGTCGTCCGAAACTTTGCCATCATCTTCTCAAACCTATCTTGTGCTGCGCAAACCCTCCCTCTATTTACACCACGGGTAAAGTGCAAACCGATATTTTATCGGTCAAAAAAAAAAAAAAAAAAAACAGTTTTTTTTTTTTTTTTTTTAACTTAACAAACCGCTGTTTTGCCGATGGATTTGTCGGTAATTTAATGGATGCCAAACCGCATAGAAAATCGGTATTGTGGACTGTTGAGAATGTAATCCCTGTAGAAGGGAATATCTCATCATTAATAAGTGTAACTGATGATTACACAGAAA
>LAVV01013049.1:7588-18181 GCA_001263375.1 Puccinia sorghi
AAGAAAAAGAAAAAGAAAAAGAAAAAGAAAAAGAAAAAGAAAAAGAAAAAGAAAAAGAAAAAGAAAAAGAGAAAGAAAAAGAAATTGAAAGGTGATGGATGAGACAAGAATGAGGAGGAAATGTGAGGATAGTTTGAAAGAATTTAGAGAGGTGAAATGCAGCAGAGTTGAGTTTGAGTGAGGATAAGAGATTGAGTGGATTGCTGATGAGAGATTTAGGCTTTGAGTTTCTGGTTTTATGATTCTGAGACACCATATTTAAACAATATTCTAACCAGGATATAATCATGACCTGAGCTGGTGTGCCACTTTACTTTACCCTTCCCAGAGGCTGGTCTTTGACAATCTGTTGGCGAAGATATTTTCATTTTCCCACAACTTTGTGAATGGAGGGTATACTTACCACTGGTGGTAGCCGCCATTGACAGATCAAAAGCCATGGGGCCATTTGGGCTTAGTTTGACTAGCCCCTTGAGGTGGGAATGCTTTCTGAGTTAGATTTTTCTGCCACAGGAACACTTCTTATCGGAGTGAAAGAGCACTTCTCATGGGCTGATGTCGCAACGCATGTTCATGGTTTCGAGATGATTCTTGACCAATTAACAACGCGGTTTGAAACTGAAGGCTAACAATCCAATTTGCACACTACTCCCATCTTCCAACAGTTCCAAGTTGTGTACTGGTGTGGTGAGGGCGAAAGGCAAGATTTTTTCCAATGTCTTGTCGAATCGCTGAGGTAACCGTAGCGATATATCGAACCGTATTCCGGGTGGGGATGACAGGTTTGCCATCAAATTGTGACGCATCCCTCAGGAGGGAACACAAGTTTCTGCAACGAGGCAATGGCCCTGGAAAGGGGATGGAGATGATGTGAAGGGATCAAAACGATAAGGTTGCCGGAGAGGTGGAGTGAGAAGTTTGACTGGAGTTAGTGAACCCCTGGGCTGATGACATCAACAGATTAGACGCATACATGTATAGTATCACTTTTTTGTGGGTGTGTTTGAGTGGGGCGATGATTGCCGACTGCTGGACGGGGTGAGGCGAACAGAGAGACGGTCAAGAGGAAAACAGCCTCGAACTAACACAACCCACTTCATCAGCGAGCCACACCCACTGGACCAGAACAGACTAAGGAGCATAGTAAGGAGGAGATGCAGCAGACGGAGTGATCACTGATCGATCACCGGGAAAAAGAACTACCTCCATACTCTTCCAGCCATGTCTGTCAAGCAGTACGACTATGCGATCAACAACCAGAAGAACCACAATACTCACACTCAAACACCAGTCAGTCTTCCTAGTTCTGCAGCGTCGCAACTTAGCGTGCGTCCTGCTGACTACATACACAACATATCTCTCCTCCCAGTCTACCACCATCTTATCCGACTTCCCCAAGCCCCCACTCAACTTCAAGCATTCCGATTCTCTCAGGTCGCAATCCAAGAAGCGTATGTCCCATATATCCCTCTCCTGCGTCTTTGCGTTCTCTCTCTCGCTCATCTCACTAACTGCTTTTCCATGCCCAATTCTTCTGCCAGTAGACCACTCCCATCAGGCAAGCTTGGATCCCATCAAAACTGACGTGAGTTTCTTGCCATACATGAATGTGTCGGAGAGAAAATAAATAGCGTTGGACGTCCTGATTACCATTATCCTGCGTAACAATCCGAAAATCCGATCATCCTTCCCTCGACCGACTAAATGATTCAATTCACATAAAAAAATTCATTGGAATTTAAGATTGCCAAGTCATTAGGTCTCCAACATGAAGTCATATCGGCACCTCTATCAGATGGGACAAACCCAGAAGATTTACCTCTCCTCCATCCACAATCTGCAGTGGGGAGCCTGAGCCAACTGCCAGATTCGATCCCTGGCCAGCTCCCAGAAGTATCGCCTATCAGCAAGATACCGGATTGGTACAAGATCGGATGGGCCGCCCAAATTGAGTCAGCCGATCTATCTAAGACAGAGCAAGATGAAGCAAGACATATGGACATCTTGGAATCATTTTTGAGTGACGTTTATTACGGAACCTGGTCCGTCTTAACTCTGCACCTCAACCAGCTTTTCTGACTATTACCTCTTTGATCACTCACTTGAGCTCACTCACTCGCTCTTTTTCGTGGGTCTCCCTAGGTTTCACAATGGGGCTGTCATCTTTTTTGCCGTCGCTGCCTCCCATTACATCACTCTCTTTGGAGGAGGATGGTCGTCATTAGTGTGAGAATTCTAGTGGCTTACTACCCAGTAGATAACAGAAAACAGGAAACCACATTATCCTCATAACGGAGAACTCCTTTCCTTCGATTAATATATTTAGCATTATTCTTAGCATCTGCGCTACGTACTACACAACCAGTATACGCAGAGTAAGGAAGAACGTCCGGGGCGACATTTCGAGAGAGCTAGCCAAACAAAGATTATTTCAAGATCACGAAACGGTAGATTGGTTGAATAATTTCTTGAACAGATTTTGGTTGATCTATGAGCCGGTAAGCCAATATGATTCTCATCCATGAACCTGCATCCAAGTAAAGCATCGCGATCTCCGATCACAGCTGACTGGTCTTACCTTTCTTATACGCTCTACAGGTCTTATCAGCTACCATCGTAGCCTCAGTCGACCAAATCTTGGTGGCTTCAACTCCTTCTTTCTTGGAGTCCATTAGAATGTCCACATTCACGCTGGGATCCAAGGCGCCTCGTATTGATTTTATCAGGTCTCATCCCGAAACGGAGAACGATGTGGTGGTCATGGTCAGTAGTCGACGTGATTTCATAGCCGATGAATGCTTTTATTGGGTTCTAACTATCGCTTTTCCTGTTTTCTAAGGACTGGAAATTCGATTTTACGCCTAACGATGTCTCTGATCTGACCGCCAAAGTGGCAGCCGGGAAGATTAACCCCAGAATTGTACTCACCATCCGCTTTGGAAAAGGCGTCATAGGGGCCGCTAAAGATATTGTTGTCGAGAATATATCATTTACTGGTACAATCCGGATTCGAATAAGTTAGGTTTCGTGCTTTCATCTTTTGATGTTATCCCCCTCCCTCACGCTGTTTTGCGTATTGGATGATGATGTTCGTCATACAACCACGTTTTTAGCTGACTTCCGCGCATCTTTTATCGTTCTTATGCGAACATTTAAAACTTAGAACTTATGAATAACTTCCCACACCTACAATTGATCGATCTATCCTTCCTGGAAAAACCTGAGTTTGATTTTATTCTAAAGCCGGTCGGATTCGACTTGAACATGATACCTGGTCTATCCGGATTTATAGAATCACAAGTCCACGCCACCCTGAGCCCAATGATGTAAGATTAAACCAAGCCAATTGACATGAATTTCTCCAACCTAACATCATTCCCCTGATGATTCCCCAGGTACGATCCCAACGTCTTCACGCTTAATCTTGAACAAATGTTAGCTGGTGCCCTGGTAGACTCGGCGATTGGGGTTCTTCAGATGACTGTAGTCAGTGCTCAAGGTTTGAAAGCTGTCAAGATCGGTGGTGGCACCCCGGACCCCTATGTCACCTTCTCTATTGGGACCCGTCTTCACCTAGATCGAACCAAAGTTTGTGATTTTGACGTTTTTTACTGGCAGAATTTGTTCCTGATTTTTTGTCTTTCAACCCCTCATCACACAGGTCAAGCACAGCACACAGAATCCCAACTGGAAAAGTGTCCATTTTCTTCTGATTCATTCTCTCAATGAAATCTTAACATTGGAAGTTATGGACTCCAACGAGGTCAGGAAGGATACGTCTTTGGGTACTGCCAGTATTGACCTCCAAACACTCGTGACTGAGCCCGAACAAGAAGCATTAATCGTCCCCATCATGTACCAAGGCAAGCCCCGGGGCGAGATCAGGCTAAGCATGGTGTACCACCCATGTCTGGCGCCCAAGCAACTCGAGAATGGCGAGACAGAACCTGTGCCCGAGACGACCGCAGGGGTCGCCCGTTTAGTAATACATCAGGCTAAAGAGCTGGATTATAAACGCACGGGCACTAGCAACTTGTCACCCTATGCGAAGGTCTATCTTAATGGGAGGCAGATTCTCAAAACTGCGGTTATCAAGCGTACCAACAATCCAGTTTACGAAGTTTTTACAGAGACACTCATCTCCAGTAAGGCCGATGCAATCTTCACGATCCACATGTTTGATGATCGCCATGGCGAGGATCCCAAGATTGGGACGGTCTCTCTCAAGTTGACCGAGCTACTCGAACTCACTTCTGGAGAGCAAAAGCTGGATTGGTTCCCCTTGACCGGGGCAAAATCTGGGAAACTCAGGATCTCTGGCCTCTGGAAAGGCATCATGATGGCCGGGGCAATCAATGGTGCCAGTGCTTACACCCCTCCGATTGGAATCCTGAGGTTCCATTTCGATAGGGCCGAAGACTTGAAGAACGTCGAGGCCTTGACTGGTGGCAAGAGCGATCCTTATGTGAGAGTGATGAGGTCGGGGATCGTGTTGGCTAGATCTCAAATTCATGTGAGTCCTTACTGCGCCAACGAATTTCAAGCAACTCTCTTGATCTAACCAGATCTCGATACTGAAACAATTGCCGGGCCAGAATAATGACCTGGATCCTGTTTTTGACGAGATAATTTATGTGCCCGTTCACAGGTTTGTTCTACTTTTTCAACAAGATTTTACGATGAATTTTGGGCCCTGATTGTCAAATGTTACTCCTCAGCATCAAGGATTTATTTCGATTGGAAGTAATGGATTATCAGCATCTCACCAAAGATCGATCGTTGGGACATATAGATTTGGATACAACCAAGATGGTCGAAGCGATCAAAGAAGAAGGAGTGAACACCTACAAATCTACCGGAAAGCATCAGTACTCAGAGTACCTGAAACAAGATGGGAAGAAAGCGCTCGTGAAGGGGAAGATGACCTTTACGGTGGAGTTCCATGCTTGTAAACCGATCAAATTCAAGAGGTTTGATACACCACCTTCAGATGTTGAAAAGATGAAGACTGGACGATTATCCGATAAAGCTTCAACGTGGCATGGATCGGACAACCAATCGCTCGCAATGACAAGTCCCAATGACACGCTAACCAATGGCAAAAGCGTGATTGCGGAGGAACCGACGGAGATTCTAGGGCTGGCTGGCAACCCACAAATGAGAGGGTACGATGCCTCATCAGTCGATGGCAGTCCAAAGGCTAGAAAGTTAGAATCGTCTGGCATTCATCTTCAAGGCAAACCTAGTATCGATTCATTTGGCTCCCATCACCTTCGCGACGAAAAACCCTCTCCTTTGAAGGAGTTATCCAAAGAAGAACTCCTCTCCCATCAATCTGGCATCCTGGTTTTTAACATCATTGGGGGCGTGATTGCCAGAAGAAATGCCCGCTTGGAATTCTTATTTGTACGTTTAGTTCTGTCGACTGAGTTGGCGGAAGTTTGATTTTCTCACTTAGACTTGTGGCTGCTCGTTTCCATTCTCTTGTCTGTATGCTTGGGTCGATTTTGGTCAAAAAAATATTGCCGGGATAGGATGATGGATATTGGCCTTCATGTAAGCTTGGATTCTGTCATATACCCAAACACTGGAAATGGTTCTCATCGAAGGTCAAAACCTTTTTTTCAACAAATTGAAATTCCTACCCTCTCAAAAAAAGATTCAACGGAACCCTCAAAATCAACCAATGCCAAGTGGGACGAAACTGGCGAAAGTTTCATACGAGAATTGGATTGGTCTAGGTGTATCTTGAAACTTAATGTTGCTGATAAAGATACTCGAGAAGAAGTTTATGCGGAATACACTAGCGATCTCAAGGACTTCTTGAACGATTGCCTGGTCCGTCTTGGCTTAGCAGCATTTCTACTGCAAAGTTGCCAATAATTTTTTAGCTAACTGTCGTCCTCATTAATTGATTCAGGACGGCCCTCATGACTTTGTCCTGCAAGACATGGAAGGTGGTCACAAAAGTACTATTTCAGTTCAATGTCGATACATACCTGTCCCGATTACCCTAGAACCTCGGGAAAGTATTAACAGTCAGTCATTCTACAAGCTTCACATACTCGCCATAGTGGATTTTGATAACCTCATTGAAGCAATCGTTGTCCGACGACCCTTGTTGGGCAGACATGGGATTATTGACTGTGTTGGTGGATCACGCCAAGGATCTATTGGCGGCCGACCGGAACGGTTATTCTGATCCTTATGCCCAGTTCGTCTTGAATGGAGCTAAAGTGTTCAAAAGTAGCGTTCAAAAGAAAACTCTCAATCCAAAATGGATGGAACGATTTGATGTCGAAATCGTACGCGTTCTTTCTGTCGAAATGTCCCAGCTTTCTTTGCTTTTTTTTCTCACCCTCACTTTTTTTTCTTTTTTTCTTTTTTCTTTGGATCTGACCTGTAGCCATCAAGGGCAAATGCCGAATTCTATGTTCATGTTTACGATTGGGATAGAGTTGGAGCAAGTGATAAACTAGGACAAGCTCGAATCGACTTATCAAATCTGGAACCGATGATCCAGTCCACATTTATCGCCAATCTGACTCAAGATGATAGTAAGCAACAAGGACAAGTTCAAATACGAATGACGTTCAGGCCGCACTTTATTAGTCGCAGTCGACAAGCCACCTCCACATTTACGGGTGGGTTTGGACGAGTGGCAACTGGTTTGGGTGGGAGTGTGCTTTCGGCGGGAGCAGGTGTTGGACTTGGAGCGGCGAAAGGAGTCGGGACGGTTGGTGGTGGTGTGATCAAAGGAGTTGGAGGGGTTGGGAAACTGGGCTATGCAGGTATTCGACGCGCAACAGGTATTGGGAGTAAACGGATGAGCTCATCAGGCGAGGAAGTGCCGAGAGTTCCAACGCAAGATCCCCAATCACTTCCCTTAACTCCCGGTCGTGACTCCCATGCGAGGATAACATCAAATGACCTTGCACCGCAAGTCACAAGTCCTTCACACTCTTCGGCCACTATGCCCACAGAAGACTACAAGCTGAACGTTGTGATCATTGGCTTGGTTGGACTGGATAACGCGGGCGGAAAGACGTATGTGCATCTGAAGAGGAACGGTAAAGGAGTGCATGATACCAAGATTGTACGACCGACGAGCACGTTGGAGTGGAATGAGATCTGTACGTTGGACGCGAAACTGGGGGTGGAAAGCGAGTTAGAATTTGTGGTATTCGAGAAGAGGAAGCTCGGCAAGGACCGGGAGATTGGGGGTCTGAAAATGAAGCTATGGGAGACGGTCCACCCGGACCAAGGCCAGCTGGAAGCGGAAATCAACCAGCCGTTGGAGGGGGGCGAGGCGGGCGGGGCGCAGCTGCGTGTCAAACTCTCGATCATCGACGCCGGCTCTTCCACCGATGTCGGCAAGGAGATCTACTCCCGCTCTCGTCGCAGCGTCAGTGGCGGAAACCATGCCTTCGGCGGGCTCTTCAGCAGCCATCACCACAAGTCACCTATTCCCGAAGACCTACAGCCCCCTCCCGCACCCACGGACTCGAGCCAGACCGAGCTCTTCTTGAACCATGACCCCCACCCTTCCGCTGCAAAAGCCGGCTCTATCTTTGGCGGTCGATCCCAGAAATCCGTCTCCGGCGCCGGCAGATTCTCGCTCCATCGGCATAATTAATCTCTACTCTCCTTCTCTTTTTCTTCCAGCTTGTCCTTACCTCTTAGAAGCTTCCTGACTAACAAGAGACTCTCCCACTTCATGATTCCCTTGTCCGGTTCGATATCATGTTCCTTTTTTCATTCATTCATTCGTATGATCTCCATCTCATGTATCTTCTCTTTACAAAACTCCTCACCTCCTCCCAAGTTCCCCCTATTTTTTTGTCCTCTCTTTTTTCCTCTCGCTTATTGTTATGATGAAACAAATGACTGACACACGTTTACATACATTGATGAAACCTTGCTTCCTGTCTTTTTTTCCCTCATCTTCTCATTCTCACAAGTACTTACTATTTCCTTTTAATTCTATTTTTGTTTTACGTTGTTTGGTGCGATCTCTCGGGTCCATCCAGAACACTGAAGATCCCACACACAAAAAATGTTGACACTCAAGAGATAATATAACTATTTCATCCGTCTGTGCTTGTGTGTGTATGTATTTACGTACACATTGAGAGCGTCTTGGTGCAACCACGGCATATTGATGGGATGTCTACCCGTTGCTCTCCTGTGCTCCTCTATACTTTGATGCCTCCAAAAGCTTTCCTCGAGCTACAACATTGCTACACCAAAAACAAAGGAGGAGGAAAATAATTCTATGGTTTTCGAAATTTGGACATAAAATCATTATTTTGATTTTTTTTGGCCAGGGATTGTCAACAAAGTTTTATGTTTTGTGACAGGTCCCTGCGAGAAAATTTTATGTGAAAGGTCTTGATGATTTTATGTCTGAATTTTGAATACCATATATTCCTGGTTTTTTTGGGGAGATTTTCAATTGAAGAAACAAGGAGCAACAAAAAAGGATGGATAGAACATGAGGGAAATAATCATGAGTGGCAGTGTAAACCAAGGCTGGGTGCTGAGGATGATGTCCCTTCGAATGCCAACTAGAGGCCTGTGATGAACCAGTGGCGTTTTAGACAACAGATCTGTGATGAACCAGGGGAGTTTTAAACAACTTGGCAAAGTGCCTGTCTATATACCATGTTTCTTTTCTTTTTTTAAGATACAGAATAGATGAGCAGGGCTTGATGAGGGATTCACATTGATCTTCTATATTTCATCTTGAAAGGCCCTTTTCTAAACCAATGGAAGGAGGGCTCCTACAGTGACCAAGTAGACAAGACAAGAAATGACTGGCTTATTTTTTTTCTTTTGCCAGGCATGGAGAGAGCTTTTGCAACATGTGAGAGAATAAATAATTGCATCTCACTGGTGGAAAGAAAGTGCATGGGATAGGAGGCCAGGATATCAGTAATTATGCCTGGGTGAAAAGGGTTTTTCTTAGTTCTGTTTTGGGGCCCTTGGGAAGATGGCTTGTGTTTAGCACACTATTACTAGAGCTCTCATTCAAGTGTGCTGAAACCTTGTGGCATCTCTGGCATTGTGTCCTGCACATTCCATTCTGGCTGGGTCATTTTGAGGTATCTTCTGTACAACAGGCCTTTCATTGCAAAAACTAGAGGCTTTTCTTCTCAATAAGTCCTTCCAACTCCCAACAATGACTGGCCTTGCAATTTCTGACCACATAATCTTGTTTGCGCAGGTCACCTTATGGCAGTTCACAGACCCATTCTTCTTGCTGTGGATCATTTGTTTGAGTTGTTTTAGATTACAACAAAGTAAGAAATATGCCCATGAAAGCCATTAACCATGGGAAAACTTCCTTTTTTTTTAATTCTGGGTTCTAGGTTTAGTTCTCACTACAGTGCTTTTTTAGAAACCCCCAAAAAACTGTATCCTGACCAGAATTAAACAGCAAGTGTGCAGGGGATTTGATTAATTTCAGATATTGAAGGGAGAGTGATGTCAAGAAAGATGTGTTTCATAGAATGAATAATTAACATCCATTTTAAGAATCTCAGGGTTCAGATTTAAATTGAAGCTTTTTTTGGCCAGTTTGTACTCTCTTTAAAGCTCACAGATACTAAGGTTCCCTATTCATCATGGATACACACAAAAACAAAATTTAATGAAACAATTTGGACCACCAGGAACATCAACCCCAGTTCACTCCCAACATCGTTCATCCTGTTGGAATTTCAACTCTTCCCCTCAGTGTTTCTTATTTTTTCATGAAATAATTAACATTATAGTAATACAAAAGAAGCCTGATGTGTACTATTTTCACCCTCTTGTCTCAGTAATATACTTCTTGTTTCTTGATTTTTCTCATCTGCGCCATTATTTCTTCAAAATGTATGAAGGATGCGACAAATGTAATAGTTTCATAACAGTCATCTTATCATATTTCCAGAAACAGCTTTTTTTGTGGGATCCTTGGATATTTGGATTGGAAGGTGAGGTTAATGCTTCAATTTTGGAGTTTGAGTATGAGTTGAGTAGTTCCACATCTCCAATTGGGTCTTTTTCCTTCATCCTTTCCATCAACAGACCTGAGAAAAAGATTTGAATTTCTTGATTTTCTTTATTTGAAAAGCTTGGAGTCTGCCAGATACCCGGAATTGGAGCTGGATATACCACTGCAAAAAAAACTTGCTCAACTTCCTGCAGTGTTAAAACTTGGATTAGGTGGCTTGGATAAGAAGGAAAAAGATAGGGACAAAAAGGCAGGGGTGCATTTTTGGAAAGGCTCAGCGGAAAAGGAATGAAAAGAACCAATGATGATCTTGCTTTTATTTAAACTAATTATATAGACTCAATACAAGCTTGCAAAGATTTGTTTGGAAAATGAATACAAACAAAACATCATGAAAAAATAATCCATTAAAAAATTCTTTGAGACTAGAATGGATTGAAGATGACTACTGGAAAAAGGCTCATTGGCTACAGGTCTGTGACATCTCAATACTTACTTGCTAATAAGAAAGCCTACTAATATAATTGGATGTTTTATGATTGATGGAGAAAAGGATTAAAAGTTTCAGGGATGAGGAGGAAAGAAGAAATCTC
>LAVV01013050.1:0-26293 GCA_001263375.1 Puccinia sorghi
GAAGGATGAGGAAAGTTATCCTTCCACGTGCACTGCTCCAGGTATGGTACAGGACTCGTGACATGTGACTGCTATGGATGTAGCAGACAAAACACAGAAAAAGAAAGAGGAAACAATTGTGAACCTCAACAACCAGAACTAATAAACTTCTCCCTTCATATTTTCCTGTTTACATTCTTGACATTGTTACCTGTTATATGCGGCTTCTCTTATCAAACAGTTCTTTCCACAAGCGCGCTCTCTGGCTGAATTAATAAGTGAAGAAGATCAACCAGATCGGTGCACTAACTCTGAAATTCAGCAGGATGAATATATTGAAATGGATGAAACAGACTCGGCCTATCTCCTGGGCAAGAGACTAAACTGTTAAACTCCTAAATCAACATTCATTTCAAACTCAAACAAAAATCATTCAGCTCAAATTTCTCATCTTCACTCAAATTTTCTCATAATGATCTTTTCCTTCAAAAATCATTCTTATGAATCATGAAAAAAAAACTCAAGTATTTTTTTGCAGTATACTTTTATAAAAAAAATTGAATAAATAAATAAAATAAAAAAACTATTATATTAAATATGACCTTTATACATCTAGTCATGATTTACAGCTAAAAATCTGAAATATATCCAGTCCTTAGCTCACCCACCTTCTCATAGGTCTTGGTAAGTTTGAAGCTTGATCTTTCTCAATTGGGGACTTTTACTACTTTGTGGAAATTGATTGGGACAGAAATACTTGATGCGGGGCAAATGTGTGGTCTACGGAATTGTTCATTGGTACAATAACATGGCTATTCAGTTTTGTTGCAGACTAATTGAGGAAAGTGGTGGAAATGGTAGTTTGGAGTGGCATCTTTGATGGCTTTCTGGCAAAAAAACAATTGATTCTGACTTGAATTGGGCACTCAGAAGCCATCATCTGGCTAGTTTAGTTGGAAGAGATCTCACAAGGAGCCTACAAAGATGTTTTTGGGGGCCTTGAGCGTGGAGGATATTTATTGAGATGTTGGACAAGAGCACCAACCGAGTTCCTGCAAACAAAAGATTTGATAATTGTTATTGGGCTCTACAGCGCTATCTGAGGCTATCAATCTTGCTTGGTAACCAATTTGAAGGCGGAGAATGTGGAAACGGACTATCAAGCAAGTTGGTCCCCAAAGCAACTCAAGGCACACAGATACCCCCTACTGAGGTCCACTCAAGCAGAATTAGGGGGCTTTGATTGATCTCTTGTAGATATCAAAGAATGGATGCAGGAAGAAGAAAGATAAAAAAGACAAATAACCTGTTATTTTGTGGGCACAACAACTTGAGAATGTACATTAACGAGATAAATGGTCAATTTGAAGTAAAAAATCAACTCACAAAGGCAGCAGGCAACACTTTGAATTCTCTGAAACTTTGCTTCTCAACAGAGGAACAAAATGAGATATGGAAATGGTCTGAAAAACAAGCAGCAGCAAGCTTTATAGAGTTTAAAAAATAGACAACAAATGACACTTATTGTACAATCATTTCCAGTTGTTTGATTGGAATATCTGATCCCCCATTGCACAAGACATGTGACGGGCCAGCTGACTAGTCCAATGACTGGTCAGCCCCTTGGATTGGCATAAACCAGGGATTTTTACATGGCACTTTTTACAACTCTTTTGTTCATTGGTTGCAACTTGGCTTTAAACCCTTTACCAAGATAAAAAACACCCTTGGCTAAATAGCCAAGTGGAGAAATAAGCTTGATTATGTAGAGCATTTTGTTATTCTGTGCTGACTCTTGTGCTGAGGTCTGTGAGTCTTCCCTTTCACCATAACGGCTGTATGTTATGGTGACAGGGCACCAGCTGCAGGCCAAGGGGTTTCATTTCTGTCATTTAAGCAAAAACAAAGTCAAAACCTCAACACATTAGCCTTGGCAGATTTGAAGACAGGCTTGGGGAGTAGAAGCAGGACACTGCAAAAAAACACTTTCTCAACTGCCTGAAGTTGACATGCAGAAACTCCCAGGAAGCTTCTGTTGTTACTCGAACCATTCTCCAAAAGTGATTCAACCAAGCTTTGATGCGCAGTGACTGCGCATACTGCACAGTGACTGTGCCAAAACATCTACATATGCAAACTGGTGGATTTTGGATGACAGCTGTTAGAATTCTGACCATGTCACAAAATGGTCTTTCTTCTGTTCTTTTCCATTTCTTTCCTTTTTGTTCTTTTGCACTCTAGGCCCTTAACTCAGGCCCCCTTTTGCAGTTGTATTTATTCACTTCCTTTCCGAAATACAAGCCTTACTAAGTTCTGAGCCCATAGTAGTGAGACCTGCTCCTTTGGAGTCCCTCTCATCGTTGTCCTAAGTCCCTGAGCATACTGTGCTCCTGATTTCTCAGCTCACCCTTCCCTGTCTCCTACAGCCTTAGGCCACCATTTATTCATATATCTGTGGGTTGTTCCTTTGGGTCCTTGTGTAGATGTTCCTGGGATGGTTGATCCGTCAAAAAGGGGTGCTCCTGTCATCCTGGTTACTGCATGTGAGTGTTGTCAAGGAATGTTGGCCAATTTGGGATACTTTCCAATCCTACTGCGTCATGTGCTGCTCTGTTGTCATATTGCCTGGGAATTTATGTTATTTTCTGGTGATCTGACTGTTCCATGTTGACAGGGGAATTTTGGCCTGGTTCCTGATGACTGTGTGCGCTGAAAGTTCTGTTCTGACCCTCTGATTTGTTCCATAATTGTTTTGTAGCTGTTTTTCTTGGAAAGTGTTGAGATTTCTGGTGTCTTGTAAGGGAGTGACCTAGGGTTTTTTTGAGCGCTGAATCTGAATCTGAATTAATATTTGTGTTTTTATCCCATATTGAAGTCCTTCTGTGTGTACTGGTCTTTTGGAATTACCACAACGCCACACGCAGTTTGATGTCAGCCAGACGGAGAGAGGTGAAGAAATCATGCTGTGACGTTACGTCGTTGGTTTCCCCACTGCCACAAAGAACATCACCCTTGTGTTCCGGACTAGCCAAAACTGAAGCCAGATTCCCATCATTGACAACCAAGCAACCAGACATGACCAAGGAAGTTTTACGATGCCAAGCAGAATTGCCAGTTCGGGGTTCGGGAAGGGGTGGTTGACTGTTCTTAGTCCTCTGAGGCCCAGTGATCCCATTCCCAGCACACATTGCAAGGAAACGCAGAAGATATTTTTTACCCCACAAATCGGCCTCAAGCTCCTTTTGACCTGTTGACTGTTGATTTGAGTGCCCTCGTGAGCCACGGGACAAGAAACCTCCGCGTACTCTGCCACCATGACCAGAAGAAGACCCCCAAGTCAAAGAGATTCCCATGAGCAAGGACGAAGACAAGTCCAAAGAAAAGGTCTGATGGTACCGGGAAGCCAAGTTGAGAACATCAATTGATGTAATTTTCACCTCGGGATTGATTGCAAGTCGAGAATCAAGGGCATTGGTCAGTCCTGGGGCATAATGTTTAAGACTAGCGAGGAAAGACAGAGATAATAACTTATCTGCTGTCAACCCCCCCAGTTGCTTCTCTAGGTCGAGCCAGCTCCTCTTCATAGACTCATAACTGGCATCAGGTGAATGCTAGAGCAATTTCAGACCATTGAATAATGAGAAGCAACCAGGAGGGGGCGTCAAATCCCGCTTCAAAAGATTTCCAAGCCCCGTATGCCTTCATCCCATTGAGTGATGAGCATAGCTACGGATGGATGGAGTAATGGATGATGGCTAAGACTCCATTCAAAGTGTCGGGATTTTTGCTAAAATGGTTGTGACTGAAATAGTCTTCCTTCTTGGTGATCATCCATACGGTGTTCTTCACAAACAAAGTCCAGAGAGGGTAATTTGAGCCATTTAGGAGTAAAAGCTTCTGGATGTTCATCCCAAGTTGCTGCCATTTAAGTTGATTGCCTGCCCCCGCCAACTGAGATATTGTAAGATTTTTAATCAGCCAGATTTTAAGAATCTCACCATCAAAGGCAGTCAATCTCCTGATTGAGCAGAGAAGTAAAATAAGGCTCAGTTATTTGCTCTTGAATGGAAGGATCAAATTTTCCATCCGGAGGTTTATGAGGATGAGCTGACGGGTCGGCAGAAAGATGCTGCCTTTGCCATTCAATGGGTCAACGGAAGAATTACTGAGAGATGTATTGTGGGTATAGACCAGGGAGAAACAGTTTACAAGATTATTCATGGTCCAACATGTTGGTGGAAGAGGGTGGATGTACCAATGTTCTTGGAGGAGTAAAACAAGAAGTGAAATCAGGTTGAACAAGTGGAACTTTGTGGGATCTGGTATTAAACATAAATGTTGGGATGAGCAAGATTGAGTTATTCAATGCCAGGGTCTATAGCTCACTACCAACATCACTGCATATGAATTATGGAGTTTTCCATAAGGTCTCTTTATTTATCTGTTTTATTCTTTTTGGAAATGTATGAGAGTATGGGCCCATCAACCTAAATGATATTCTTTCTTCTCTTGGTGCAACATCTTTTGGACACTAAAGGTCTGTACCACCAAACCCAGAAACCCAGGGTTTCACACAGTTTTTAAATTTTCTTGTGAAACATGAGTTTTCAATAACTTGTGTGCCATCTGACTAAATATTGTATCTCCAAAAAACTTGAATCACCATGATTTTAATAGTTTTAGAAAAATAGGTAGGACCCATTTTTTCTGGCTCAGGGTTTTCAATCACAATTACACCTCACAAAACTCAATCTGAAACGCACACCAGGCAAGTGTATGTATCTGGTGGTTGCTAGGGATGATCTATCTGGATGGGTGGAAGCAATACTTAAGCTTAATTCTGTTTCCATAGCTATATTCCTGGTAGAAGAATGTGTGTCACTGCAAAGGAAACTTGCTCAACTGCCTGCAGTTGACATACAGAAAGTCCAAACAAGTTTCTGGTGTTACTCACACATTTATCCAAGAGTTATTCAACCTAGATTTGATGCACAATCAGATTGCACAGTGACTGTGCCAAGATATCTGCATATGCAAACAGGTGGATTTTGGCTGGCAGATTGGCTGGAGCATGCTGCATGTCAACTGTAGGCAGTTGTGTGAGTTTTATCTTCAGTGTGTATAGGTATGGCTCCATAAAAACAGTTACTGTTGATGATGGGGGAAAATTTAAAGATAGCTTTATTGAAGCAGTAAAAACTGTTGGAGCAGTGCTACAATTTACAACACCTTACTTTCCAGACGCTAATGGAATGATAGAACTGGGTCTAGACCAATAAAAGATATGTTAGTTAAAATTTGTGGAGAATCTGGAGGAAAATGGAGGGATTTCCTACCATTGGTTCTTTTTTCAGATAAAATATGGTTTCTCACTTGTTAATCAATATTAGTTTTCTTGTTTATTCTATTGGATCTGTTATTGTTCATAGTTTTCTTCATCTTCATACTGTTATTCTGTAATTACATGCTTAGATACTTTATAAGTCAAGCTTTCTATTTTTTAACTTGTGATTATTGCATTTTTACTTTTATCTTGAGATTTTAACATTTGGCTCAATACTTTTACCTAATTTCCTTTCAGTTTTTCAATTATACTCTTGTAATATTTGGTTTCATAATATTTTAATTTTCAAATATACCTCTTCTGTTTTGTAATTTTAGAAGATTTCAGGGTTTAAATACTTGTATTTCTTTGTAATTAGGTTTTTCTAGTTTGTATGATAAACTTATATAATGATAAAAGGGCTTTTTAAATTTCCCATGATACTAGAATTCTTTTGATGCCATGTGGAAGAATCCAAATCAAATAAAAATCAATGGATTTGTTCATTATTTATTATTTATTTCACGGGATTTGTTTATTTTTTTATTTTAGACAAATTGGAAGCAAAACATGACAGCCAGACTTTGGAGCACAAAAGAAATCTAGGAAGAAAACAAATGAAAAAATTTTGTGGGGGTCCAATTTGGTTTCAAGTATCAAATGTGATGAAGGATCAAGCTTCACCCAGTATAGCCATAGTTTTAGACACATAATTACATATTTTCTCTCTATGGATACTTTAAGCCCCATTCACTCAGTGTAACACCTTGGCTAGCTTCATCCAGTGGACTTTGTTTTTATATTTTTAATATTATTTCATAGTAAATAAGCATAGTAGATAAATACATAGTGCATAGTAGTTTACAATTACATAATTAGTCTCAGCCAATCAGGATTCAGGATTCAGTCATGCTATGTGGCCACTCAGCTTTCAGGACTCAGTTCTCAAGTTCTGATCCACCATAACTCACAGTCCAGCTCACAGATTTCAGTACTAATGTTCTGCCCAATCAGAATACTTGATTCAGCTCTGACCAACCAGAAAGCACAGGTCAGCTGTCATATCCTAACCAATCAGGTGGCATGGTTCAGACTCCCACAAACAAAATTTTCTCAATCAAGTTTCACACCAGCAAAAATGCCTCATCTTTTACTATAAAAGGAGGGCCTCCCTCCCCTCAAACAACCATTGCACTCTATCCAGCCACATCATCCCCCTCCAAACAGGCAGGAGATCCCAATTCCCATTCCCACACATCCATCCATAAAAATCCCAACCCTATATGAGATCAAAGGAGTCAGTAGGAGAAAAAGAACCAATTACCCTTATCCAAGTGATCTGTTCTCAATCAGGCCTTCCATCAAAGCCATTCATACCTTTATAACAGGTATCTGTGAGCAGCCTTGATGCCAGGAACTATATTCCTCTAGCTACAAGGGCCACAACAATTTTTAGAAAAATAATAAAAGATATTATTTTGAGGTTTAGAATGTTTTTATAATTTTTAGAGGTGTTTTGGGTATTTTTATGATAAGAGAAGCGTCAAAAATAGACAAAAAGTAGGAAAAACACAGAGGGGCCNTGAAAGAAAGTAGGACAAGTACCAATGCTTTCAAGTCTGGCAGCGGATGACCTCAACGTTGACGGATGACCAGTTGAAGTGTTGAAGTCCTGTCGAACTGATGGGTTGGAACTTGTTGGTTCCAGTCGAGATGGGGAAATGACTGACTGGCTGCGTGAGTCCAACAGTTCCTAGAAAAGAAGTGCGTGTATATCAATCAAGGGGGAGAGAGGTGGCGAGTTGCACACAAGGAGTATGGGGGGAATCAGGTGAAGAAAGCAGGAGGTTCTTGAATTGAAGAAAAGTATGACGGTTTGTGCGGAGGTATTTATGCAGCCGGGCCAGAGGCTTGAAGTCCAAGTCGATGAGTTTGACGGAAGAGTTGTGAGGGAGTGGGGCGGGGGAGAGGCGGGAAGTGGGGAGTTGAGGGCGTCGGGGGATGCGGACGAAGATGGAGCAGTCCTTGAAGGACATCGAGAGGGCGTACAGGACCGCCTTGGTGCGTCCCGACAGCCGGCGAAACGAGTCGGCAAACCCCGCTGGAGTCACTTGCTCAGAGAGCAGCGGAAGGACTGCCACTAGCTCCTCCAGACTCGCCGGCTCCTCTACCTCCGCTTCCGCCCAATCTCCTAGCTCCTCAAATACCCCCTCTATGTCCAGCGGATCTAGACGTCGCTGCAGCTCCGCCAGTCGCACTAGCACTCCTGATCGCTCCAGCGCCACTGCCAAGGCTTCGATCATTTCTGGATCTACCTAACCATTTTTAAAATTATGGGTGAATAAATCAGCGCCGCTTCATCAGCACTCATTTGGTTTGTTCGTTTGAAATACCTGGACAGAAGAGGGGTCAATGAGGATGCCTTGGCAAAAAATCTTGAGGTTGTTATGGGCTAGAGTAGGTTTTACAGTAGTGTCATCTTTTGGACCTAAGGCTGGGTCTGAGGTTGCGGGTGGATGAGAGGCAGGGGCATATTGCCACTCGGCGAACAGATGGGCGAGGGCGCGACGCAGATGAGCGGGATGGGCAGTGTTGAACAGTTGGAGAGCACAGAAGCGGTTCGGGGAAGTATAGTATGGGTTAAGGGCCTGGCAGGCTTCTTGCGGCTTCTCGGACTGGGGGTCGTGATGGGTGGCTGAGGAGGAGGGGCCGAGAGATCGGACGGCGCGGAAGACGCAGGTGCGACAGAATTGGGTCTTGATTTCTCGTAGGGCAGGGTCGAGCCGGTTGGGTGCGCAAGGGAAAGAAGCCCATTTCGGCTTGTTTTTGTTTTTGTTTTTTGGATTAAACAAGGAGTGAGGTGGCAATGATGAATGTTAGAAAAGAAAGGTGTATGTACCTTGATTTCGATGGAAAGCATCTGCTGGTTATCTCCATCGGGCTGACAGGCGAGGTTGTCCATGATGATGGCATGGGTCGCGGTGGGATCGATCTGGGATAGACAGCGTTTGGAGGCAGGGCGAGTGGCCTGGAAGTGGTTGGCAAGTTCCTTGAGCCATTCTTGGTTGAGACTGACTGGCTGAAAAGTGAGGAGAAGTTCTTGGTGTATGATTTGGGAGAGTACTTGGGAGTGGAATCGGTAGGATGATATCTCGTTGTGGGTTGTGGTGGTCCCTTGGGTGCGTTTAGAGAGCCTGAGACATTTCCCGTTGAGAGCTTCCGTTCGTTTTCCTTGTGGGTTGTATGCGAGGATGAGGTTGGCTGCTCCTTCGGCGATGTACTGCCAGTCCGCCGTCGGATCAGTTTCCATCGCGCTTTCGGGTTGTCATGAGGTGTGCAAACTCCAAACCTGGAATATGCGATTCGGTCCTGCAATGTCATTAAGCTTTTTCCTCTCTGAATCCACCTAGCTTATGAGTTAATAGTATTGTGACTGATGTGGATGCAGGTGGAAAGATGCTTATGTCATTGACTACCCGGATCCACCTCTTATACCTAGCTAGGTTTGGAGGTTGCACACCCCATGACAAATAGATTAAGAGTCAAATCTCTATACCACATCATCATCAACCTCATGGTTTGACTTAACTCCCTGACCCTATTTTCATGGTCAACAAATCTCTATACCACATCATCATCAACCTCATGGTTTGACTTAACTCCCTGACCCTATTTTCATGGTCAACATGAGAAGCTCTAAACCCAAACTTGAAGACCCTTTACCTCCACCCTTGAAACCAAGACGACCAAAACAAACCAAAGTATACAAATACCTGTCTTCCCTTCCCCCTCTACCACCATCACCTGAACCTTCCATCACCCCGGAACCAACCCCAGCCCCTCATATCAATCATCCCCCATATCATCCATACCTGACCCTGACCCTGCCCGTACCCAATTCCCTTCTCCAATCAAAACCCAAGACCCAGTCCCCACAAAGAAAAATTCTCCAACCCAAACCAATCTTTCTGCTCCGTTGTCACCAATATCCATCCCTTCCCCATTTCTGTCACGCTTGCCATACATTCTGTCTCAAGATATCACCTACCTATTCTCCCAACTTGCCATATCAGACAATCCCCTTATGTCAACCAACAACACCAACCCCCCAGACACCAACCCTACCAACACTGCTGATGTCTCTCCACGGGCTAAATTCCTTTCTGAACCCACCAAGTACAAAGACTCCGTTTCACCCCTACTCGGGGATGGATCCAATTTCGACAAGTGGAAGCAAGACCTTAACCGCATTATATTTCTCACCCTTGACATCAAGAACTTCTTCGATACTCCCAACAACTATCCCAAACTCTCCAAGCAAGCGTCTAAATCACTTCTCTTCCTTATATCGGTCACTGTCCATGATGAACTATCCTCCATTGTTGACCGCAAAGATACAGCCTCAGAGGCTTTTGAAGCTATCCAACTCAAATTTCAAGGTTCAATCCGCTTCCGCCAAATTGATCTTCTTGACTGTCTTGTTGACCTTCGATCACTCCCTGCCCCCACTGACATCCCTTCTCTCCAAAATCTGTTCAATAAAATCTTCAACATATTCTCCAACCTCACCAAAGTCGGAGCCTCCCTTTCTCCCCTTGTTGAATCCCTTTTCCTCCAAATCCTCGTACCCCCTCCCCCCAACACTTCTTGATCCCAGCTTTTCCAAAACATCTCCCTTCAACTATCCAATCGTGCAGAGGTCTTGGCATGCAACATCCAAGTTATTATCAACTCTGCTTATGGCAAGACAACCCGTTTTGACAATTCTCTTCAGAACCCTCCTCTCACATCCATTCTACGAACTTGGCAGTCTGCTACGTTGTCCTCAGGCCAATCATATTCTTCTTCAATGCCCAATGGCCAACATACCCCAGTGCCTCCGACTCCCGTGGCCGACCCGGTGCGCCGTCAGCAGAGGATGTTTTTGCGGCAGTCGGTAACATCAAGCGTGGAAACCAACCGCCACCCTCTCACCTTCTTGCGCAAAATAACAGCTGTACTTACTGCTCTGGCACCATTCATTGGCGTTCAAACTGTCCCGTCCTGCGACAGGATGCTTTCCTCCTGCCACCTGATTCAGGTTGCCCCGCTTCCATTTTTGCTTGACCCGCCCCGGCCAACCAAAACATCCCGTCAATCAGGGCGATTACAAATAATCAGGTTGTGCTGATTGTGGCAGAGGGTGCCGTTTTGGATTCTGGAGCAACCAATCATGTGAGCGGCTCTTTTCACTCATTTTCTTCTTCAGATCCTATCTCTCCCCCCATTCAACTAAACCTTGCATCGGACTCTTCCTCGATGATTGCGACACACAGGGGGTCACTGACAATTTCCAGTGGAACTGGGACATGGGTGATTCCGGCGGTTCTGTTCAGCCCTCAAATGACAGGAACAATCCTTAGCCTTGGTCAATTCCTTGATTGCGGTTTTTCCCCGTCATTCAGTCCCACCGGTAATCTGGTTCTATCTTCTCCGAATTGCACAATTAACACCCATTATGCCAACCGCACATGGACAATCTCCGCCGTCTCCCCAAACCCACCTGCCCCTGATCCTTTACAACTGCCACCTCTACCCCCCCCATCAAATCCCCTCCTGGACTCATTTTTCTGGCATTGCCGCCTAGGCCACGTTTCCGATGACATTGTCAAATATTTCCTCAAGTCATTTGTCCCTTCATTCAATCTCAAATCCTGGCAACCCTTTTTGTGTGAATCCTGCAAATTATCAAAGAGTGAACACCACCGACACCACATACCTGAAACCATCCCACGTGAGGAAAAACTTGACCTCCTAGTCTCCAATGTTCTCGGCCCTTTGAAACCAGACATTACTGGCAACCAATACATCCTGACAGTCCGGGACCACTTCACCACTTTCCCTTTGCTTTTCCTATGCCTAACCGATCTATAGTCCCAAAACTCCTTTCCCAACTCTTGACAAAAATCCAAAATCATTTTGGCCGTGCTCCCAAATACCTTTGATGCAACAATGCCCAAGAATACAAGACCCAATCCTTTGTTTCCCATTCCGCTTCCCTCGGAACTCAAGTCATTTACTCTTCGCCGTACCACCATGCCAAATTCCATGTCAAAACATGCCAGGTGAAATGCAGTTAAATTGTGTGTTACTCTGGCGCTATTCCCTCCTATTAAAAATATTATTTCACTTTATTTAGTAAATTATTAAATTTATATACACCTGAGTAAAGCCCCCTTTTTCCTGGGGCAATATGAAAATGTCTGTTCCTGAACATTAAATCAGCATTTGTGCAATTCAGCTATGCTCAAGCACCACTCAAACTTTCTCAGCAGCGGTTGATCAAAGCCTGGTTGTCCTCATCCATGATCATGTGGGGCTTTCATGGAAGGTGCTACAATTTTCTAGAGTGGTCAGGGATGCCTGTATACTCTTATATTTGGAATCCAGATGGCTTTAAAACATCAGTGTAAGTTTGTAACACTTATATGTCTCTATTTTTTGTTGAGGTAGTTTATTTCTTGTTATGATAAAAAGTTGTTAAGGATTACTCCTACCATTATGGTGGTAGTGAGTGAACCTAGGTTAATTTACATGTATAATTCATTGGTGCAATAATATTTATTGATTTATTGAACCAACACAAGTCTTGTTGCCTATTTTGTTATTTTGTATAGAAATTATAATTAATTATTTCTTGTTACTACTATGGCTGCTTGTCTCTGTATAGTAGCAAGCTGACAGTATCCCTCTTGGCTAAAGTTTAAGCAAGGAGATATAAAAACTGAATAGTACACCTTCATATCAACATCTTTTTCTCTTACCAACAAAACCACTTGAAAAATAACTTACTTCTCTATTTCACTTTTCCTTATCATCATCAATCTCAACTATACTAAGAATATTTCCACTTCCATCAGTTTCCACTAGTCTGCTCTTCTTTTATCTCAATTCATCCATTCACACTTTTCCACTGCTAAAAATATGTTGTAACATCTGTATAAAGAGAAGTTGATCTAAGTCTGATTACAGACTGCTACACATATTTTTCTCTAAACATTAGTTTGCCAAAATAAATAAATAAATTTGTTGTGTGAGCTCTTGTTTAGTACATAGAGGGGCAGGTCTTTTGAACCACCGGTATCAGTTGTATTACTTCATAAATACTTGAGATATCACCTCTGCTATTTCCCCTTGCAGGACTGCCACCTATCCCAAAAGTAGTTCTCACAACAAAAGAAAAGCATCAAAAAGAATCAAGATCCATATCTTTGTTGTTGAAAAGAGGTGGAATCAGCTACATGTTCAGTATTAGACCCTTCAAGTTTTATAGCAATATTAGCAATATTTCTTATGAATTTGGAATGAGCAACCAAAATTAGTCTAGGGCTTTTTGTCTCAATGTTGAAGCAACAGTGGGCCGCTGAGCTACACTAAACTACAAGGATCAATTTTATTGTAGCACTTATTTTTTTTATTCCACCTTTTTGTAGCATTAGTTTTAATTTCATTCAAATACACTATCAGTTAGCGTAGCGGAAAATTTTATTTCAAATTTTTATGTAGCTTTAGTTGAAATTATTCTCTGCTACACTAAGAGTTAGTGCTTTCTTCCCCTAACAGAATTTTGAAGGATCTGTAGCTTAAATTTATCTCAAATAACATGCAGCGTAGAATAGATCTTAGCTATGCTGTGCTAAAAATGCCAACACAAGCTAACAACTCAACTAACACTGAATTAACACACAACTAACACTCAAATGACAGATCAATTTTTTGAACAGTGTGGGAATTGAACCCACATCCTCAAAAGGTGAGACTGGCCTAGTGGTCTGTCATCTTCAAAGACCACTTGACCAGTGCTACCTTGTCAATACTGCTGACACAGGTGTCTAACATCCCACTCCTGTTCAGCTGTTTTTCTTTTCATCTTCCATAACCGCCAGCTAACCTCCTTCCCATTGCTACCTTCCTAAAAATAAAGCCTACCTTCCTCCCTCCACCTTGTTGCTACCCTGCAACTCCAGCTACCCCTAACCTTGTACCCACCTAACCCACCCAAGCAACCTTGCTACCCTCCACCTCAATGTAAGCCCCTCCCCCTCCTCTGCTACCCTGATCAGTGCTGCCTTCCCTGACACCACCCTTGACCAAGCTAACCTCCCCTCTACCTCTTGCCACATCTACCCTCAACCTTGTACATGCCGCCAGAAACAGATGGTCCTTGCTACCCTTGACCTCAATTCACCAGGAAAAAATGTAAGGAACCTCCATGAGGGTTCCTTAAAGTATCCACACCTTATCCCATCTCTATCTAAATCCTTGTATCCAAGTTTCTATCTATTTTAATATATTACCCTCCAACCCAAGCAACTTTAAATCCCCTAACAAGACATGATCACAAAATTTACACCTACATATGCCTCCTGTGAACCTGTGCCTCTATAGTGGCAACAGGACACAAGGAAGTTGGGTGTTTATTTATGGGCTCCACCCTTACACAATTTTTCTGAATTATAAGTAAGCATCTTTGTTTATGCTTAAACTGTATAGCCTGATCTTATATAATCCTTGTATTTTTCACTTCTGTTCCTTTTCTTCTAAAGCTGGTCTTACCCTTCTTCACCTTGAGGTTCCTTTTTCATTCACTTCTTTCAAATATCATTCTTTTTATAGAAATTCAGTCCCCCTTTGGCCTTCAGTCCCTCCCTATCAGACTTTCATTCCACTGAATCATCAGTGAAGGACTCCCAGTCCTTAAAGTTTATTGAGTGTATATATAAAAATATGAGATTGGATGACTGAATCTAAAACCAAACTACATGAAGGGAAAAAAGAAAGTGAGAGGAAGGAAGATAAGAAAAGGAAAACAGGAGAAGATAAGGAAACACACAACACGACTCTGATATTAGAATTAAAAAGATAGACAAGATAGAAGTGTTATAAAGATGTGGAGGATTTATGAGGAATCTTAGAGAAGAGAAAGACATGAGAGAATAAGATTTTCAGCAATTTAGGAATCAAATAGATAGGAAAAAAAGAGAATGAAGACAGACATGGATTGGAAGGAGGATGTTATTTTTAGGATATTTGATGATTTTTATGACGGATCAGAGGTGAGAAACTTGATTCAGAGGTCAGATGCTTATTACTTTACTGCAGTATGCAGAGGACTGAGGCCTGATTTGATTGAGTTTTAATTTCTTGACAAAAATAGTGATCAATGATTCTTGATGAGAATGAAATGAGAAAAAATCTTGATCTTCACGGCTGAGACAAACAAAAGGACTTGCGGTGCAACCCTAACCGGTTGAAAGCTTGCGCTTAATCATCATCTGCACTGCCGAGGCAACCACATTTTTTTATTATTAAAAAAAACTCAACATTATTTCAAAGGAAAACAACTACAATAAACTGGCTAAGAAGAAAAGAGAAAGAATTTTTTTTCTTTATTCTTTTTCTTTTCTATTATGACTCAACTGATTTATCTCCAAGCTGGTAAGCTGAGGACAGGAGTAAAGCAAAGAGCTCAACAGTTCAACAAGACTGGAGAAATTGGTGATACACAAAGCTCCTCTGGAAGACTCAACAGAGAGTCACTGGAAAGAGGTGAGTCATACCAGGTCCAGATTTTTTAGTGAGTAGACCCAAGGCTCTTTAAGTGGAAACTTATGTGGTTTGTTTGATGATAAAAACCACTGAAAAACAAAGAGGAAGAAGAAGAGGGGAAAGAAACAAGTAACTAGCAGGTGTGGTTCAGAACCACCCAGTTAGGAAAGAGAGAAATGAAAAAAGAAAAGATTGGCAGGATAGATGACTTACTGGTAAGTGATGATGACACTTGATGAATGAAGAAAATGACTTAGCAGTAAGGGACATCTGGATTCCTGGGGAGTGATCTTGTTGTGGTTCTGTTTTTTTTCTGGCCTGATGTTGAATATTTTGACTGGGCATTGATTTTCCACTGGTGGGATGAGATTCAAGTTGAATATATTCAATTTGAGTTAGAAAATCATTCTATTTTCAACCTTGATTATATCAAGCACACAACACAACTATATCACACCTCATGTCTTATATAGTAGAAAAATGAGGAGAATCTGATAAAAGATTTTATTCAATCATATGAAATGTATTTAGCAGTAAAAACTCTTGTCAAAGAGAATATTTAATAAGGAAATAAATTTATTTATTTACATTTGAAGCCTTTTGGACAGGCTTGCTGTCTCTAAGGCTGACAACCCATGTCTGAGAACACTCAAGTTGCCTCCCCAATCAATCAAACCACCGCAAACCCCCCTGAACCACCCAAATCCACCCCAATGAGCCCCCAGGCCCCACAAGGCTGTTGAGGTACAAGTTAGTGTGCTAACATGATGTATCACCTCAGTTGAACCATGACCACTACTTCCCAACAACCATGACCACCACAAGCGTCTGTAGCCTAGTTGGTTAAGGCAGAACTCTAGTATGTGTCTCAGCATTGCTGAGGTCGTGGGTTTGAGTCCCACAAGACACATCTTCATTTTCACAGTCTCTACAAAGGCACCCAAGAAGAAGCCACCATTGACACAAAGATCCTCAAACTCATTCAAGACTTCATCAAAAATCTCTCAAGATACTCAGAAAATCAAGAAAAAGAAATTGATACTGCTAGTGAAGACCCCAGCACCCTACCCACTGTGAGAGCCCCGACAAGAGATCCGTGAGCCAGAAATACCTTTCTGAGAATCATCCTGAGCTCTATCAAGACACCAATCAATCAGAAAATCAAAAACTTCAACCAGTCCAACATGAAAAAACTATTGAAGAATATCTAGACATCCCGGAGAATCAGCCAGACAATGAATTCAACATAGTCACTTCTTAAAAATTCAGGCCCTTGGGGGCACTCATTCAGAGGTTATGTGAACCACACAATTGGCAAAGTAGAAGGTTTTTCCCAAAGACAGCTACATCTCCTTGTTCTTTCTTTGTGAAAGATATCATGCTCAAAATTTGTCATCTATTTTCTTTGGGACCTTTCAAAATATCCTCAAATTTTTAAGTAACTTGGGCTGCTCACTATTTGATGAGAGCTGAGACAGAACACAATTCAATTGAGCTGAGTCTTGGATGGCCATGGAAGGATGCATTTCTATCATGATGAGAGAGAGAGAAGACAAGAGAAAGAAAGGAAGACAAGATAGAAATTCAACAACATACCTGAGACAGAGAGCAGGATGCAAGTGAGCTGAGTGTTGGATGGCCGTGGTAGGATGAGAAAGGGATCCTTGCCACAGCCTCTATCTCAGATATACTCCAGCTGAGATATCACAAGTGATGAAAGGGAATTGACGGGTTTGGAGCGCACAGAGAGACAGTGAGATGAGAAGAAAACATGAACTCTCAACACTATTTTTTTAAGCAAATTTTCTCAAATTGGTGTGCTGACTCCCAAAATGGAGGCGTGAATTGGAGTGCCAACTCCCAAAATGGACGTCAATGTGGTCCTGGGAGTTGGAACTCCAATCCTTGGGAGTCGTTTCTCCAAGCCCCTATATTTGTATGTATTTAAATGATAAACACATATTTATGTATATGGATATATTTATTATGCCTGCACATGTCCGGCAGAAGCTGAAAAAAAAAGGTTATGGGATCCAGAAGATGACTGGTGAATCAGAAAGTCCAAGAATTTCCAGAAATACAATATGTAAGCCAAAGCAAAGACTGGTTTGTTACATTTTCTCACCAGGACCAGTTGCCAGCAGTGCTTTCACAGCTTATCATCGAGAGCCTTTTGTTTCAGAAACGTACCCTGGCTGTTCATGCAAATATGCTTGGCCTGGGTTTGTCTCTTGTCTACAACACTGTTTGGTTCTCTGTTATTTTGGAACTTAATACAAGAATGTTAGAGGGAAGCAGTGCATATCAAGAACATACATTGGTGACGTTTACCCGCCCGACGTGTACAAAAAACGAGGTTATTTTTATGCGATACATGCCATTGATAAAGTAGGTTCAAATGAGTGTGATTGGTGATTCGGGACTCTCGAGTCTTCCTGGGCTGAGGGATGAAACGGGCGAGTAGTTGTTCCTAACCTGCAGACTCAGTTTGGCAGTAGTAGATGGGGGCGCTTCTTCTCAGAACGAAAGTTCTCGTCGTTGGACTTCAACAGCTGGGTTTTGGTGGAGGGGCGAGGACGAGGAAGCCCTGGGTGAGGTTGCAGCCCGGCTTCAGCATCCCCTGTAACGAGGGCCCAGCCGGACTCAAGCGGCTACCGAACAACAGCTGTGAGAAGGGCACTTACAGGTCTGGTCGATCTTGCGGCCCTCGAGGACGCGGCACATGATGGTGGCTCAAATAGTCTAAGTGAAAGAAGGAGCATTGGTTTGGCGGTGTTATGGGACGGTTGATCGGCCAACGGGTCGTATCACTTTCCATCTCCAAGGCATCCATTCGACCCAGTCGGTCCGTGAGCTGTTTTGATGATGATGATGATCATGTGATGAGAGCAATGAATCGAAGTGTGATAGCGGACGCCTGGTAGAGGAGGGGCTCTTCTTGGCAATGACTAGCGACCAGAAGAGGGTTTGTAGATCAATTAGCCGATGAGCAGCTGAGCCAGATGGACGTGATTCTTTGGCCAATTTCGAGAGTGTCAAGTCACGGGCGCTAGGAAAATGTGTTGAGCTGTGTTGCTCCTCATTCTCGTCCTCTTCATCTGCTGATTCCAGCCACTTTGCAATGGTGCCAGTGCGCCAGGTCTGAGGGGAGCTTGGCGGGGAGGAGGCGGAGGAGGAGGAAGAATGGTTTGATGATTGATCAACACGAAGCTGAGTTTTCCGCTGGCTGTTAGTCCGGCGAATGACCCTTTGCGTGGCTTGGAAGCCGAGCTTGTTGATCAATGCCTCCTTCTTCATAATGACCCGGCCATATCCTGGCGTGGTAGCTAAGACAAGTAGGAAGTGTTGGTTGATCTGGGCGGAAGAGAGCATCATTGAATTATTAAATGATGTGGATGAGCTGGGTGATGAGAAGAGTCTGGGGGGTGCAACGGTGGTGGTGTGTGGTAGCTGCTGCTTGTGATGGTGCGTTTGGTAGTAGTGGTTGTGGTGGTCGTGGTGGGATGAGTGTTGGTTGGGTTGCTGGTGCGGGCCTTTCAAGGGCTCCATTTCCCGCGAGCAATACCACGCCCTGTGGACTATCGGTAGGCGTACCCAACTCCGCCTTCGCTTGTTGCCAACCGTCAGCCTGGTTTCGAGCCCGTGGCCCGTCGTTCGCTTCCATCAGCCCGCGCAACTTGTATTCGACTGTGGTCGCAGGAAGTGTATAATCACCGGAACCTCTCTCCCAAGTCCCCAACCACCGGCCTGTTTGCAGCGACATGAACGGCATTGCAGTGATGGGCTTCGTCGCGTTGACTAAGCTGACGTGGCAAGGCAGCGTCTGGAACTGTATGGACTGCGGGTCCATGGTGAATGAGGTGTTCGTCTCAGAGGCCCCATGTAACAGGCCAATCGTGTGCGCCGATCACAATGTCGAGATCGAGAAGTGCGAGAAAATACTCCCCATCGAAGTCAACATGGTTTGCCAGAAATGTAAATTGGTAGAAAGCCCCAATGGACCACCAGCTTGTCCCGGTCGGCACAAGGTCAAGCACAGGGGACCCTGCCAGGAGTAGGATTGTACTTGTCATGGGGTGTACAAACTCCAAACCTGGAATTCGCCAGGTATAAGGGGAGGATTTGGTCCTGCAATGTCATCATGCTTTTTCCTCTCTGAATCCACCTAGCTTATACCTGAGTTAATAGATTAAGAGTCGAATCTCTATACCACATCATCATCAACCTCATGGTTTGACTTAACTCCCTGACCCTATTTTCATGGTCAACAAATCTCTATACCACATCATCATCAACCTCATGGTTTGACTTAACTCCCTGACCCTATTTTCATGGTCAACATGAGAAGCTCTAAACCCAAACTTGAAGACCCTTTACCTCCACCCTTGAAACCAAGACGACCAAAACAAACCAAAGTATACAAATACCTGTCTTCCCTTCCCCCTCTACCACCATCACCTGAACCTTCCATCACCCCGGAACCAACCCCAGCCCCTCATATCAATCATCCCCCATATCATCCATACCTGACCCTGACCCTGCCCGTACCCAATTCCCTTCTCCAATCAAAACCCAAGACCCAGTCCCCACAAAGAAAAATTCTCCAACCCAAACCAATCTTTCTGCTCCGTTGTCACCAATATCCATCCCTTCCCCATTTCTGTCACGCTTGCCATACATTCTGTCTCAAGATATCACCTACCTATTCTCCCAACTTGCCATATCAGACAATCCCCTTATGTCAACCAACAACACCAACCCCCCAGACACCAACCCTACCAACACTGCTGATGTCTCTCCACGGGCTAAATTCCTTTCTGAACCCACCAAGTACAAAGACTCCGTTTCACCCCTACTCGGGGATGGATCCAATTTCGACAAGTGGAAGCAAGACCTTAACCGCATTATATTTCTCACCCTTGACATCAAGAACTTCTTCGATACTCCCAACAACTATCCCAAACTCTCCAAGCAAGCGTCTAAATCACTTCTCTTCCTTATATCGGTCACTGTCCATGATGAACTATCCTCCATTGTTGACCGCAAAGATACAGCCTCAGAGGCTTTTGAAGCTATCCAACTCAAATTTCAAGGTTCAATCCGCTTCCGCCAAATTGATCTTCTTGACTGTCTTGTTGACCTTCGATCACTCCCTGCCCCCACTGACATCCCTTCTCTCCAAAATCTGTTCAATAAAATCTTCAACATATTCTCCAACCTCACCAAAGTCGGAGCCTCCCTTTCTCCCCTTGTTGAATCCCTTTTCCTCCAAATCCTCGTACCCCCTCCCCCCAACACTTCTTGATCCCAGCTTTTCCAAAACATCTCCCTTCAACTATCCAATCGTGCAGAGGTCTTGGCATGCAACATCCAAGTTATTATCAACTCTGCTTATGGCAAGACAACCCGTTTTGACAATTCTCTTCAGAACCCTCCTCTCACATCCATTCTACGAACTTGGCAGTCTGCTACGTTGTCCTCAGGCCAATCATATTCTTCTTCAATGCCCAATGGCCAACATACCCCAGTGCCTCCGACTCCCGTGGCCGACCCGGTGCGCCGTCAGCAGAGGATGTTTTTGCGGCAGTCGGTAACATCAAGCGTGGAAACCAACCGCCACCCTCTCACCTTCTTGCGCAAAATAACAGCTGTACTTACTGCTCTGGCACCATTCATTGGCGTTCAAACTGTCCCGTCCTGCGACAGGATGCTTTCCTCCTGCCACCTGATTCAGGTTGCCCCGCTTCCATTTTTGCTTGACCCGCCCCGGCCAACCAAAACATCCCGTCAATCAGGGCGATTACAAATAATCAGGTTGTGCTGATTGTGGCAGAGGGTGCCGTTTTGGATTCTGGAGCAACCAATCATGTGAGCGGCTCTTTTCACTCATTTTCTTCTTCAGATCCTATCTCTCCCCCCATTCAACTAAACCTTGCATCGGACTCTTCCTCGATGATTGCGACACACAGGGGGTCACTGACAATTTCCAGTGGAACTGGGACATGGGTGATTCCGGCGGTTCTGTTCAGCCCTCAAATGACAGGAACAATCCTTAGCCTTGGTCAATTCCTTGATTGCGGTTTTTCCCCGTCATTCAGTCCCACCGGTAATCTGGTTCTATCTTCTCCGAATTGCACAATTAACACCCATTATGCCAACCGCACATGGACAATCTCCGCCGTCTCCCCAAACCCACCTGCCCCTGATCCTTTACAACTGCCACCTCTACCCCCCCCATCAAATCCCCTCCTGGACTCATTTTTCTGGCATTGCCGCCTAGGCCACGTTTCCGATGACATTGTCAAATATTTCCTCAAGTCATTTGTCCCTTCATTCAATCTCAAATCCTGGCAACCCTTTTTGTGTGAATCCTGCAAATTATCAAAGAGTGAACACCACCGACACCACATACCTGAAACCATCCCACGTGAGGAAAAACTTGACCTCCTAGTCTCCAATGTTCTCGGCCCTTTGAAACCAGACATTACTGGCAACCAATACATCCTGACAGTCCGGGACCACTTCACCACTTTCCCTTTGCTTTTCCTATGCCTAACCGATCTATAGTCCCAAAACTCCTTTCCCAACTCTTGACAAAAATCCAAAATCATTTTGGCCGTGCTCCCAAATACCTTTGATGCAACAATGCCCAAGAATACAAGACCCAATCCTTTGTTTCCCATTCCGCTTCCCTCGGAACTCAAGTCATTTACTCTTCGCCGTACCACCATGCCAAATTCCATGTCAAAACATGCCAGGTGAAATGCAGTTAAATTGTGTGTTACTCTGGCGCTATTCCCTCCTATTAAAAATATTATTTCACTTTATTTAGTAAATTATTAAATTTATATACACCTGAGTAAAGCCCCCTTTTTCCTGGGGCAATATGAAAATGTCTGTTCCTGAACATTAAATCAGCATTTGTGCAATTCAGCTATGCTCAAGCACCACTCAAACTTTCTCAGCAGCGGTTGATCAAAGCCTGGTTGTCCTCATCCATGATCAAAGGAAGGGAGGAGTGGATATGGTTGAATCGTGGATGGGAGAAGGAAATGTGGTTGAATAATGGGAGGTTTTTCAAACCTGAGGCTGAGATATGTGGGAATCCATGGGATTTCAGCCAAAAAATGTGGTTTTAACAGTTACACTTGATATATATTGGGGGAATTAAATACATATTTGAAAATTTTATCAACAGTTTTTGAAAGGGTGGGTTTTTTTGAAACCTGTCGATTAGATAATCGTGGATTTGGTCATATTTGATACCCCCAATATGTATATATATATACATAACAGACATTTATTTTTTTATAAATAAAAAAAAAGAGAAAAAAAACTCTTGCCAGTGTGGTACTGGCTGCTTGGGCATCAGCCAACTGGGGTTGGCCTTTTTTGGCTTAACTTTGTCTTGTGCCCAAACTGGCTTACAAGACCATAATTATCAAAATAAAAGTGAACTTTTTTTTCTCACCTCTTCTATTGGGAGCCTTGTTTTTTTTATATTCCAGATACATACCCTGGTTGTTCATGCAGATATGCTTGGCCTGGGTTTGTCTCTTTTATACAACTGTTCAATTTTCTGTTATGTTGGGGAACTTGATACAGCAATATTATAGGGAAGCAGGAACATAAATTGGCAATGTACACCCGCCCGTCGTATACAAAAGAAAATTGTTATTATACAAGGGATGCCGTGGATAAAGCAGATCCAAGTCAATGTGATTTGAGATTTGGCACTCTCCAGTCTCCCTGGGAAATGTTGCTGTTTCGTGTGCAAGAAATGGCACTGTTCCATGAGCTTCAGCCAGTCGGATCTGAGGGGTGAACTGGGTGAGTAGTCATTCCTAGCCTGCTGATCCAGTTTGGCAGTAGTATATGGGGGTGCAGTTCTCTCAGTAAAACGGTTCTTGTTGTTGAACTCCGTCAGCTGGGTTTTGGGGAAGGGGGCAAGGATGAGGAAGGCTTGGTTGAGGTCGCAGCCCTGCTTTCACATCCCCTAGAGCAAAGGCCGGCCTGGACTTGAGTGGCTGCCAAACGACAGTTTTGAGAAGGGCCCATACAGGTCTGTTTGGTCTTACTGCCCTCCAGGACGCGGCACCTGATGTTGGCTCAAATCTTCCGAGTAAAAGAAGGAGCGTTGGTTGTTGATGATGAGAACATGTGTTGAGAGTGATGAATTGGAGTGTGATAGTCACCAGACCCAAAGTGAAGGCAATGTGCACAAATTGCCTTGCTAGGTACAAAGGGTCCCCTTTGTACCTAACAAGGCCATGTGTACATGTTGCCTTTGTTTTTGGCCTGGTGAGTGGACGCCTGGTAGAGGAGGGGCTCTTCTTAGTTTTGACTGAAAAACAGAAGAGGCTTTGTAGATCAATCGGCCGATGAGCAGCTGAGCCAGATGGACGTGATTCTTTGGCTGATTTCAAGAGTGTCAAGTCATGGGAACAAGGAAAATGTCTTTAGTGTTGCGCCTCATCCTTGTCCTCTTCATCTGCCAATTCCAGCCACTTTCCAGTGGTGTCATTGCGCCAGGTTTGAGGGGAGCTTGGCTGGGAGGAGGCGGAGGAGCAGGAGAGTAGGTTTGATGATTGATCAACACAAGGGTGAGGCTTCCGTTGGCTGCTAGTCCGACAAATGGCCCTTTGCGTGGCTTGGAAGCCGAGCTTGTTGATCAATTCCTCCTTCTTCATAATGACCCGGCCATATCCTGGCGTGGTAGCTGAGACAAGTAGGAAGTGTTGGTTGATCTGGGCGGAAGTGAGAATCATTGAATTACTAAATGATCTGGATGAGCTGGGTGATGAGAAGAGTCTGGGGGGTGCAACAGTGGTGGTGTGTGGTAGCTGTTGCTTGTGATGGTGCGTTTGGTAGTAGTGGTTGTGGTTGTTGTGGTGGGATGAGTGTTGGTTGTTGCTGGTTTGGTCCTTTCCAGAGCTCCATTTCCCGCCAGCAATGTCACGCCCTGTGGACTATTGCACCACGCGCGTGCAGCTGACAAAATTGAAATTTCGTCACACTGACAAAATGCATATTCATCATGCATATGCCATGGCCCGCGCGAGCATCAGCTGAACTGAATTTTGTCAGCTGCATGAATTTTTGTTTAACCCGGATCCTTCTGGGTCCCCCAAACACTCAAAATTTCCTTCCCAAGACTCACCATGTTATCTGTTCCACTCCACGTCCCAAGCCAAGCCACCTGGTTTTCTGCCACTCTACTGCTCCCAATGTGTCAAAGAAACCACATCATCATCAACTGGCAAAATAATCTCGGGATGCTGGGTCCATCCAACCACACGCCGACGACATTGGTCCCAGGAATTTTCACCCCTGAAAGATCTCAGCAAGTTGAAGTTGGCGCTTCCCTCCACCCCCCCTCCTCTTGAAAATCAAGAAACAACTGATTCAGAACCCAAGTCAAAGGAAGTCTTGAATGAAACTGAATCTATCAGTAAGCTTGAATTTTCCTTCATCCCAACAATCTTAATTTGTCTGACACCAATTTTACCCCTCTCACATAGGATACATATATTACTTCATTGTGTGGCTCAGCGTAGTATGAGGTGTTAGTCAAAGCCATTGTCAGATTGCTTGGGATGGGATAATAAATATTATCAAGATATTCCAAAGCCTACCTCAAGATAAGAATAGCTATTCAAATTCTTTCAGAGATGTACAAACAATCACAAAACGCCTCCGACTAGACCCTGAACTTTTGCCCGAAATGTTTCAGCCTATACGAACCTGAAGATGTCCCAGTCACCTACATTTATTGCAAATCCAAGAAAGCTCAAGCTTGCGTTGAAAGTCTTTTCAAGTTGAAACATGATCCACTCATACCGCAATATCAACCTATGTCTCATGCCAGTATACCTTGCCCAACTGTATTTGTGCCATTCATTCCCCGTCTTGTTTACCACACTCAAAAGTTCGATTCCTGTTTAAAATGGTTTTTGAATGTTCCCGGTATCGAAGACAAGATTCTTTCCTGGAGGCAGACAGTTCAATCAGCGCCTAAAAAAAATCACTGACATCCAACAATCTAATGCTTGGCGCGGCTTTTCAATCAAGGCCAAGCAAGCGCTATCCGGCAATGAACTGAGGGTTACATTCTCCTTATACATTGATTGGTTCAATCCATTCAGTAATGAGATTTCTGGACGACATGCTTTGATTTGAGTTGTAGCCCTCACTTGTCTGGATCTTTCCCCCATAGTAAAAATAAAAATAACACTTTTCATTGCCGGTATTATTCCAGGACCCAAAGAAACGGAACTAAAATTTCACATGTTCTGGCACCTCTTATTGATGATTTAGCTCTACTCAACACCGGAATATTTGTGAAGACCACCAAGTTTCCCAACGGACGCCAACTTTCAGTTCACCTTGTTGTTTTCGCGCCTGGAATCGATCGAGGTAAATCAACTCACGCGTCAGACACCACCGACTTACGCATCCAAAGCGGCGAAACCGTCAGCAATCCCCAAACCACCGACCAAACAGGAGATGATACTCGCTAGACCAGGACGAACCATCATCCACGCCAAGACGGGCACTCACCCCCTCAAGGAAATCAACTTTGAACAGATTGTTCAGCAAACCAACTCTGTTCTGGATAAACTCAACTCCACGGAACAAGGAGAAAAGGTGGCAATCAAAGCAGTTAGAATACTACGATCCGGTGACGTCACTTTCTTCTCTAAAAATAGAATACACAAGGAATGGTTGAATAAGAACAAACATGAATGGAGTAAACAACTCCACCCAGATTTAGGAGTGACACCTAGCACGTATGCGATCTTGGAACACGGAGTCCCCAGCAGCTTCGAAACGGAGGCCGCCACCAGCAGGATAAAATTGGCTTCGGACAACGGCTTTCTAGCCAGGAAGATTGTTCGATTGAGATGGTTGGGCGGGGTTCGGGTCCCATCTGACCCAAGACAGGCCGGCACTTTAGTAATATTGTTTTTGGATGGGGAACTAGCTGAAAAATTGGTCAAGCAACACGACCTCTTCTTGAACAGCGGTTATCACAGGGTTGAACGATTCAAGCGGATCCCGCCGCAATGCTTCAAATGCTTACAGATGGGACATCTGGGCAAGTGGTGTCAAAACAAGGCCAAATGCGGAAAATGCGGTGACAAACACGAAACTTGCGATTGTTCAAAACTGTTAGCCACGGACAACAAGATTTGTGTTATTTGCAAGGAGGGCGGAAAAGATAAGGAAATCTGGACCTCACACACACCGTTTGACAAGGCGTGTGGAGTGAAGAGGAATTGGCTCATCTCAAAAAATCATCTCCATGATAAATAGTCTGTCTACACTAACACCCATTGTCTCCAGTTGTAATTTAGATACTTCCCCTGCTTTGTCAAGAAATGAAAACTCCTTATTGCCCTC
>LAVV01013061.1:1344-11397 GCA_001263375.1 Puccinia sorghi
CTGCACAGTCCACAGCAATAATTATTTTACTCATTCTTATGGTACTTTGAGTTCTGACAAAGTACCATAAGGAGTATGAATTTGGGGTTAGGCCTAGTGGGTAACCCTAGGTAAATTTACATAAGGAATCCATTTCTGGAATAATATTACATGATTTCTCGATATTAAAGGAGATACAATACTATGATTACTTATATTGTAGGATTTTGGATACTCTGGAGTATCTCTAAGGCTGACATATTCTGCATATATTTTGACATGGATCAGCATCAGCCTGATGAAGGGCAGTATATTTGGTGAATTACAGATGCCTTCAACTTTGGATTTCACATCTACCAACTCTCTTTCCAAGTTACTTGTATCGTGTTGGTTGGAGCTTAAGTGGTTGGATGGCAGGCTTTGCTTGGAAATTGAGGAAGATAGCGCTTCTTCTAGGTTGCTGAGAGTTAGCAGGGGGGAAGACTGCCAAGCCCAATGTTGCTGTTGAGATGTGTGGACCCACCTTCCAGGTATTGTTTTGCCGCTTTTTGAGGCTGTAGAATGAGTTTTGCATTGACTGCATTGGAAGAGCTTGTAATCCATTCTTCTGTTGTACTTTGGAGTGCTTGGAGATGATTGGGAGTTCAAGATGATTGGGATTCCAAGATGATTTGGACTTTGAGATGACATGGAGTTTGAGATGTGTGGTCGTGCAATAACGGCAATTGGTAGCAGGATTGGCCTTCAGCTGACAAAAATTTGTGCAGCTAACAAAAATTTGTGCAGCTGACATTAATTGAGCTGGCACATGAGTTTTGAAATTGCATATACATTTTGTCACCGTGACAAAAAACCTTTTTGTCAGCCACTTGCAGGTTGTGCTATATGGTATTTTTATGATTGTGGGACAACATTCTAAAAATATAAATGTATTTTGATGCTCACAAGAATTAATTTATAATATTACTTTCTTGGTGGCTGACATGCATCATGTTTCTCATCTGAGTGACATCCGTGGCCAACTGATCCAGATGAGCCTGTTGCTCTGACACCAACTCCAACAAATTAACCATATCCAATGAACCTGGAGAATCAGAGACTTCCGGAGAGAAATGCACCATTCTAACCTGTTACTGGGGATGAACTCAACAAACTGGAAGCGAAGAAGGACGAGAAACGGGGAAAGGGGGAATGGAAGGGAGGGAGGACTAGGGATTCCGGACTATATTCCAGATAGAAATCCAACTAGAAGAGGAATGAGGGGGTTCAGGAGTGGGAGGAAGTTGATCTGCAGGACAAAATTTTGAATCTTTGTTAGTTTAAAATTAAATAAAATTTTGAATCTTTACCCCGGATGTTGACAATACCCCCAAATAGACACCACACAACCACTACATTCTGTATGTGAATCTGCATACGTATATAACATATTCTATGAGCCTGAGCTCTTCGGAAGTGTACTATTTTTCCAACATTGTGCGCCTTTATCAGTATATCTATATCTATATATATATATCTATGTATATCTATTTATCTCCCTTGCGATTTATGTGTATATACGTTTAACCCTATTTAAACAAGAAAAGAAAAGAAAACCCAAGAAACAAGAAGAAAGAAATCAACAGTGAACCCCAAGAAAATAATACTTGATACCAAATTAGCGATGTTCCCTTAATATCGCACTTTCCGCCATGAGAAGTAATGGGGATACAAGAGAGCCAACGGAGCGGACAAAAAAAGTGACTTGAGTCGAGGCAATGAAGGAAAGTAGCCCCTACCGAGAGGAAAAAGGATCGGGTGGTCGACGTGAGACTTTCCAGGGGTGAATTCGTAAATGTGGATGAAAGAATGAAAAAAGCTACTTGAATCCGTGGTAGCCCGATAGAACTTACACCCCACAAAAGTAAACCAAGAAAACCGGCCATTATTCACAAAAAAAGAGTTTTTCAGGAGGGTCTTTGGGAAAGGAAGTGTATCAATCGGGGTTAGACAAAGCCGAGAGGAAGAATCGGAGAGAAGAAGGAGAAGAGACTGACAAGAAATTGCCAATGATGAGGCATGGTAACCCGAACGAATCCCGCCGGACGGTGAAGGAGAAGGTACAATTGATGTAGTCCGAGATGAAGAGAGTTTTACCGGCATCATCGAAGAAATTTGAGGCATCATCGCCCTTGTGAGGAGGGGTTGGCTCGGAAGAATGGGGATGAGGATGTTGAGTCGTGACAAATTGTGATACTTCGGCTTCGTCGGGCTTCTGGCTTGCCACGTCTTGGCCGACATTCGGAGGCTCTTTTTGCTTGGCAGCCTCGGTGTGCGTCGAGAATGAGCTCGGCGAAGTAAGCCGTTGTTGATCTTCCGCTCGTCTTCGAGCTGATTGTCCATCCTCTTTTTCTTTAAATCGGTGTAAAACGCATGAAGTCAAGACGGCCTAAAATGCACAACGCAAAGAGAGTTTAAATCAGGTGGTATTTACTCCTTGGAGAGATAGGTTTTTTCAATGTAAGTTGGTGGGATGAAATACTTTTTGACCTTCATCCAGGGCGATCCGATTGAATTTTTCCAAAAAATTCAATCCACTATCGATGTCCCACAGCTGATGGATCTTAACGAAGTCGCGAGATTTCTTCTGATGAGGATTTTCGAAAGGAGATAAGAAAGAAGAGCAAGGGAACGCATGGATTCCGACCAAGTGATTGAACTGTTGATTGGTCTTGCAAATCTCCCCAGTTCGTCTCCACATGCAACCTGGGATGGGTAGTGTGTCTAAGATTGACAGACATGTGACAAAGTTCCTCTGGAATTGATATTCCGCTTCCTTCATATCTTCTGCACTTTGTTGACTGGTGGTAGCCTTTTGTTGTAGCAAAAGAAAAAAATCACCAAAACGCATTGAAGCCTCAGATGCCGGCTAATAGAGAACCTACGGAGAACAAATTTTGAGATTCGTTCCAGAGGGTGCGCATCTTGGTCTTGGAAGGCTCTGGTATCCTAAAGAAAAAAAGAGTAAGAAAAATGATATATGAAATCGGTGGTCTTTCAGGTCAGCTCTCAAGTAGATTGTGTACTTAACTTGGTATTAATCCACTGGGACATCTCTCTTTCAGACTCTGAATAGTTAAATGCTTCGAGGCCAGAGCTGCGAATAATTTGTCCTAGCCGATCTTCTGTATTTTGGTGGATATCTTGTGGCGGGACAGAGTCCAACTGATTGAGGAATGTGCGGGAAGGGTCGTTCGAGTTTGATGATGAGATGAGCTGGTCATAATTGATCGCAGCAGGAGAGATGCCAGTGGAATCGTGGAGACGATTACTTGAAGGGGTACTATTGGACCCAATATTTTCAGAGAATAAGCCGGGATAGGTATTCAAGAAATCGCTCAAGTCAATCATGGAATCATCAGTTTTTGAGTCGAGTGTGCCCTTGCTATCCTCGAGTAGGTTGTTGTTGTTGTTGAGATTGTTTGTGAATTGATCGGCAGGTTCATCATAATTAGTTGCGTCGGGTTCTTCAAATAGTTTCAGACCACAGGAGCTTCGAAAGAAGGCTGTCATGTTTTGGGAGTAAAATGTTAGAATTAGAAAAAAAGAAGAAAAAGTGGGATTGATGAGCTGACCTAGAGATTGATCTAGTGGGTTGCTGAGGGGAGAGTCGGTGACAGATGGAGTGAGTAGGAGACGGGGAGTGAAGAGTGTGGTGAGTTGATTGATCGGGGTGCCGATGATGTTATTTTGGGATGTGTTTGAGATGGTGGAAGGTGTTGTGAAATGTGTGTTGTTGTTATTATTCGGTTGAGTTTGGTGATCGGGAGAGATATTGTTGAGATGTAGGTTAGGTTGAGTGGATTGTATTGTTGAATTCTTGATGGTTGATAGTAGGTTTAATCTTTCGTTGGCTGATGGAGGCTCGTCGCAGCAAAGATGACCGATCTCTCGTTTAATGCTGTTGAGAATCAATCAGTTAGAATTCATGGGTTGGAGTGAATGAGTTTTTTTATTATTTTTTTTTTTTTGGCTGACCATCTTCGACAGGGACGAGAGTCATCGCAGGTCATATGAGATCGTTTGCAGAAGAGACATGCCTGGAGAATTAGTTAGTTAGTTAGTTAGTTGTGGTAGTAGTCCCCTAAGTTGGATTGCTTACTTTGGCAACTTTCCTTCGTTTTGCGATGAGTGGTTTTGTAGTTTGTTCTGACTGTCTTTGCTGCTGAGAAGTGGATGCACTCATCTTGTTTTTGTTTTTTTTTTCTATTTTGTTTGGTCAACAGCAGACTACTCACTCCGGCCTTGTCCGTCTGTTTTACTGCTCCACCGAAGCCCAACGATCACTCCTACTCTCGGTCCCTCGATGTCTCGATGTCTCGGTGTGTCGGTGTCTCGGTGTGTCGGTGTGTCGGTGTTTCGGGGGTGATTTGCAGCAAGATTGCCCGGTACTGCGTTTCGCACATCCGGGGACCCCCTGGGTGTTTTGGCAGAGAGAGGCAGGGCAGGCAGGTAGATGCAGCCAGATTTCATTGGCTTCTCGAAATATAGTCGGGGCCTCCTCAACAGACAGTCTTCTATTTACAACGCGTATATGTAGTAAGGCCGTGTTTGTTTGCGTCATATGACGCGCGTAATATTACGCTCTTTTGAGGTTTCACTCTTCCAGTGTTTGGCAAAACAAAGGATATCACCCAATGCCAGAACCCCTTTCACCTGATTATTACGGTTGTAAAATTCTCCGCCGCATCCTTGCATGGAAAATCCACATCTAAAACGCCCAGACCACAACTACTACAACCTCCGTTGTCATCCACCTCCACAAATACTTCCTGAAGATTGCTCGATCCAACTTTTGGCATCCTGATTTTCAATATGGCTCAACCAGCTTCGACCGCAAAATATTCTCGCTCCAACGGTTCAAATCAATCTCATACTTGAAACAGGGTGGTGACAAAGCGCATGACCAAGCAAGGGGCCACTCAATCCACCCCAGGCCCATCACAAGCGACAATTCCAGAAGATGATATCAACCACGAAGCCATAGAGCCAGATAATCAAGTCTTCGCAGTTGCAACGCCGTCACAAAATGGAACTCGAAATAAGTCGATGTGGAGTGGCCCCATGGAGATCATGATGCTTGATCTCTACGTCGAGGAGGTCAACAAAGGGCGCAAATCGGACTCTAGTTTCCAAACGGCCTCACACCACCATGTTGCTCAAGAACTTCGCAAGTTTTTCCCCGAGGTCAAACATGTATTAGATGCCAATAAGGTTGAATTGAAGCTCAGCTAAGGATTCAAAAAGGATTACGACTCCTTCTTGGCTTGCCAAGACGCCAGCGGGTTTGGATGGGACAAGATGTCTTGTGAAGTGAAGGCGTCAGATGCTGTCTGGGAAAAGTTTTTGGGAGTAAGTATTGTTTCCTTATTCTGATTATCCTTAACATCTAACTGATCAACTTCTTTTTCAATCACCATTAGTCACATCCTCATGCAAAGAAATTCCAGGGGACACCTTTCCCTGAATTCCGAAAACTGGAGATATTTTTTGGATCCTCGGCGGCTACCGGCGAAGCAGCTCGCTCAGCGCGGGACAGCGTATACTCGAGCTTCAATCTCGTGCGGCAGCTGAAACCCCAGTCACTGACTCGTCTACAAGTGCAAACGAAGGGAATCAGACCTCAGCTGATGATTCAAGTCCGGCCAATGCTTTCGTCAGTCATCAGATTAAATCGAATATCAGTCCTTCGGCCTACCTCTCGCAATCTCACACCAAGAAGGACTCTTTCGCAGTTGCTATTGATGGTCTCGTTGGGTTTCTTAATTCCCAAAAGGAAAAAAAAAAAAAAAAAAAAAAAAAAAAAAAAAAAACGATCGCAGATCAGATCTCCGGGCACCTGAAGTTAATACTGGCGGCTCATCATAACCAACAACTATGATTCAAAGAGCCATGGCTCTTTATCAAGAAGTCCATGCTCCCCAAGCAACAAAGGAGGAATCGTTGGCTGCATTCCGTGTCTTCCGAAACGATGTGAATGCTCAAATCTTTACCAGTATCGCCAATGACGACCCACACGTAGCGCTGGCTTCAAGAGCGGGTTGCTCAACTGGACTATTCCCACTAATTGAATCCCCACCCCTCGCGTATTTATTCAATCTTTTTGCTTTTGTTTTCTTTTTTGAATTCTTTTTCAATATTTTTGCTTTGGCATGCTTTTTTAAATTCTTCCTGCTTTTGCAAACACCTCAAATTTTGTGCAATCTCGATTGGTTTCAATTATTGTCAGATATCAATCGATTGCAAGACACAATGCAATCAATTGAATTGTCACCAGGGGACCATTCCTGGCACTTCCAGGGAGATTGAAATGTACCGGTCAAACAATTTTATGTTTTGATGAATGCAATGGGAAGTGATTCCCATAAAAATGGTGATATTGGGAGCCATTCATACATCCCCCAGGGGACAATTTCTGGCACTTCACTGTTGACTGCCATCACTTTTATTCTTCATATTTGTGGTTACAACCATGCAGTATGGTGGTTGCATGAAACCCACATAAACTAAAAACAAAGGCAAAATGTAGACATTGCCTTCACATTTGGTCTGGTGATATATGCTGACAAAAATAAGTTGAACCATTGCGGAACTAAGTAACATAATGTGTATCAGTGTGTGAAAATCATGCACAACTCAACAATATCTCTTTTGTAACCTTTTCCAATAACGTTTCATATACTTTTATTCACTCAGCTTATCACTAACTGATGGCCAATGAATCCATACTCTGATACAAAGATGAAATAAGAACACAGCACTATCTCGTGTTTTTGATGTTTCATGGAGACTTTATAGCTGAAAACTGGATGTTTCCTCCAGCTCTTTTGAGATAAGTTCACAGTCTCTTCAAAACTATTGGGCTTCAATGAGGTTTAGAGGTTTGATTGAGGGATGAGAGAAAAATGTGCTGGTGGGTACGCAAATGTATGTGCGTACATTAAAGCTGGGACCCAGTGAAATGAGGGATATGTTCATTCCATGTGCAAGGTGAGATTTGTTTGAAAGGTTTGAAGGCAAGGATGACCACAGAAGCTTTTGGGTAGACACCCATTAGCTGCACACAGATACATGACTACAATGAATCAAGGATGCTGACTGATGAAAGAAAGATGGATGCTCATTGCAAGTTTGGATGATGGACAGGGGTTGTCACAAGCAGCAAAAGTGGGGCCAAAGTTTCCACTAGAAATGTAGTATGCCTTCATGGATCGGATCTCAATGAAATAAAACAGACATTCTTTATGAGGTATCTGGAGAACCATAACACAAGGAGTGACACAAGAAGGGCTTTGATGGTGGCAACAAGGGTGTTTTCACACAGGGTACAATGTCTAATGGTTAAGGAATGCAGAAAGAACCAACCAATTTTCCCATTATTATGTAATAAGTATACACTCATGCTACAATTTGGATTCAGCTTTAGTTCCAGATCAATTGTGATAAAATTCCACTTCTCTGTGGATTGAGGTCAGGTCATGCTCCATATGAGTTTGATATTGACATGCCTTCATTTGTTGGGAGATAAATCAGCATGTTTTCATATTCTTTTAATGTAAAACTTATGAATAATTCCTGCAATGTTCCAGGAAAACCATGAATTATGGCACTCAACACCAAGTTCTGGGAAGTAGTATTGAATGTCATTCTCAGTGGCTCTAGTGGTAGGTGGGGGGCGTTTAGTGGGGGTGTTGGAGATGGATATATTTGATATTTAAGCCTTGAGACTTCCCTGTTTCGGATGTGGGGGGTCCGGCAAACCCCCCCCGAGCCCCGGTCCACACCCTCAGCCCATCCTGCTCACGGATGACGTCATTTCCTCTTGACCGCCAATTTACATATTTACCATCATGTCATCACGCATCAAACACGACGACATCCTACTACTCGAACAACCACTCCTCAAAGTACTCTCCTTATCCTTCATCATCCCCACAGTCACTCAATCATATTCAAACATCTTCTTTCCCTCCAACAGGTCCCCACAGACGCATTGCGCTCCTCGTTACGCTCAACACAACGGGTACTCGAAAGAGACTTGGACAAACTCAACACCAGTCTCAAAGAGGCCGCCGGAAACTCGCCTCGTTGTACTGATGATAATCATGACGTGAAGAGGGAGGAGCTGGAGCAGGTAGTTGGTACCGAGCTCGAGAAACAAAATGACATAGTCAAAGTCATCGACGGCCTACTATCAAAAGCAAGAGGCCTGAAACGTAAAGTTTGTCCCACAAGCTGCTCCATCTACTACTCACTATATCCACACAACCACTAACACACACTTTTTCCTTCCATTAATCATCAGCTTGACGACACTTACAATAATCCTCGCACCGGAATGGCTCCTTCCCTGACTCGAATCAAAGCAAGGATCGACCATCTGCAAAACTTATACTCCTCTGAATATTCCACTGATCTCACAGTTCGTCTTTTTTTTTGGAGGTATGTCGAAGGAGATTGCAAAAATTCATTGTAGCTGATTTTTTTTGAAAAAAACCCATAGTATCAGAAATTTTCACAGACTCGATTAGATCGACATCTAGTCGATTTCATGCTTCGTTCGGGACATACTCAATCTGCTCAATCTCTCAGCCAAGTAGCAGATGTTGAGGTTTGCTATTTCCTATCCCAATATCCTCTTTTGGAAAAATAAATATAAATGTTGCTGCTTACACTGACAAATCAAATCACATGGGCTTCTCATAGATGCTGACAGATGCACCCCTTTTCTCAGAATTGGCTCGGATTGAAAAGGCTCTGGCTAACCATAGCTGTTCAGAAGCCTTAGCATGGTGTAAAGAAAACGCAGCTGCTTTAAAAAAGGCTCAGGTGAGGGAGGCTGATTACCGGCATGATCCATAGACGCAAGGCACTGACTTGCCGACAATCTTCTTCCCAGTCGACTCTAGAGTTCGAACTACGCTATCAAGAGTTTATTGAATTGGTTAAAGCTAAGAAATTCACAGAAGCGATCAGTTACAGCCAGAAACAATTAATTCCATGGCAGAACACACGTCTGGCTGAAATCAGTCAAGTCATGACGTTATTGGCTTTCGATCAGGGTACTAGATGCCCCCCTTATGCTGTAAGTTCTCCTTTCTTTTACAAGGGAGCATGTCACCGAAAAAAGAAAAGCGAGTAGTCTGACAATGGCCGCGTTCTCAACATGAAAAAAGCGGTTGTACGACGAAAGTCGTTGGGCAGACTTGCTAGATAGTTTCAGATCAACGCTGTTTGCCTTGCTCTCCATACCCGAGCAGCCATTTCTACATCTATCACTCTCAGTGGGATTGGCTTCGCTGAAGCTGCCAGCATGTTATGCCAATACATCCAAGAGAGCCACGACGACGCCGACAGAAGATGTAGAGATGACGCCACCGTTAATGCAGAGCCGACTACCGATTGGGAACGAGATTGGGGCCTCATCGACGACTGGTGGTGGTGGTGGTACGGGAAATGTGACAACTACCCACAGTCATCTCTTGCCACCCTCAAATTACGACCCAAGTCTAGTCCCGAAGCCGGAGCAGGAGCAGCAAGCTACTGTTGCGCAGAAGAACCGTGATTGTCCGACGTGCGACCCGAAGGGTCTCGGGGAGTTGGCCAAAGAATGTCCCTGGTCACACCATGTCAACTCGATCATCGTCTGCGGACTGACCGGAAAAGTTGTCAACGACGGCGACGGCCTTGCCGTCCTCCCTAACGGTAGGGTCTATTCTCGTGACGGCTTGGAACGGCTCGCGTGTAAGGATAACGGTCGCGTTTGTTGTCCGAGGACCGGCCAAGTCTTTGCCTTGGATGAAATTCGTCGGGTTTTCATTTCGTGATCCTTGTTGCTCATACCCTCAAAGGTCCCCCCCTTTTTTCTTTGTAATTTTAGGGCCTGTACCATAGCCCGCGGACCCCCCGATTTCCGTTTTTCTAGAAAAACAATTTTGATCAGAAACTAGTACCACAGGCACTTTTTTGGCCAAATCTCAAGAAATCATTTCCACCATTTTTGATCTATTTTTGAAAACACCCCCCCCCCCCCCC
>LAVV01013061.1:32459-43663 GCA_001263375.1 Puccinia sorghi
GGGACAGCCGGAATCAAACTCCGGACATGCGCGAGTGCACGCCCGGACAGTTTTCTGGTGATGCATAGTAATACATATAGCCCCTCATGTCGGGAGCCACCTGCGCTGCTGCCTGCTCTCCTTTCTTCGGCCAAACCCCGAACCGATTTTTACAACCAAGTGCGCACTCTCCTGCTCGCAACAGGGGAGTTTTGTACCCCAACGCGGAGTCAATTCTTTTTTTTTTTTTTTGTGTCTTGATAATTGTGACACATGATCGTTCTTGAAACAAGTCACCGAAGAAACAAGAGAAATTTTCTTGTTTTTTTTTTTGGGACACCTTTGCCACGGATGACGTAGTTGGCAACTAAATCACCGCCTGTGTGCCTGGATGTGTCCATGACCGCGCGTGTGGCACCAGTTGGGGACCAAAGTACGGCGGCAACAGGGCGGCAGTTCCTTGATGGTTCATGACGCATTCACAGTGTTCCCACAACTCTCCGCGGAGGAAACACAAGCTGGAGATGGTGATCGCAGTGACTGAATTTGAAGAACGGCGCGGACGATTCCACCGGATCCGCGACGAAGCACGAGGAGGATGCGATTCACGACTAGGGAGGACGGGTGGTACCAGCTATCATGTGCGTATCCATAAATATTCGTGTCCCTCCATCTTCACGTCGGCGGAGTTCTCCGCTGCGTCCCTGAACCATCCCAGAAGTCCGAAAAAATTTCCTTCCTACATGGGCACTATACTCCCCCCTTCCCCTTTTTTTTATGTGATCCCCCTTGACAGTCTGGCTGGCCTTGCTTTTGGGCTATAAAAGTATGCCCTGTTGAATATGTCTGTTGGGCTTGGTCAAACAGCAAACACCCACCGTCATCCGCTTTCCGCTGCTGTCCAATTGCTTTATCGTGATCATCTAGTTTTGGCAGAGAGGACTTCGCTGCTGCTCTTATACAGGTCAAACTCACCTTCATCCGTCGTAAGCATTTCGCTTTTTTTGAGAAACACATCTCGAGGGATTTGTTGTAGCGCAACTCGCATGAATGAGGAGGCTGTTAAACTAATACAGAAAAACATCCCAATAATGTTGTGTTGGACACGCATGGTATATAGATATATATCCACCTCGAGAAAAGTGTTAAGAGCATCGACGATGAAGATGATGGTGTTGTTACTATTCGGGATGTTAGTTGGCGGCAGCCGTACGACAGTCATCCGAGACCCGCATCTTTCGGTGAAGTTCGAGACATGGGACTATCACCAGAGCTCCCATAAGGTGGGCCATCGTTGGGTAAAGCCTTCCCAGCACGATGATTAATACAATTAAGAGCTCGACTTCCAGCTTGGGAATGGTGAGTCTTCTGTCTTTCGACCAGCCTCTTTTTTTTTTTTTTGACCATTGCCACAACCTCATGGCTTAAAATGCTCATTTCCGTCTTTGCCCCGCCCTCCGCCCCCTTCCCTGTTACTGGCACGCTAGGGACCGTCGTCGTGGCCATGTTGCTTCTGATTCGCCCACATTTATTAATAATAATTATTTCTGATTGGCTCTTTTCCATCATCGCCGCACTAGAAAAACTGCTGTTGTGTTTGACATGCATGCAATTGACTGTTTGATGTTTTTCCACATTGATCCTGAATCAAAGAAGCGCGAGTTGCAAATAACGATAAAGAAACCTGTCATCGGTTTTTTCTTGTCGAATATCTGTATTGCATGCCTTCCGTCGGTCCTTGATGCCACCCACAGCTTGAATGCGCTAACTAAGGGTCAGATGTCTTTTATAGTTAGACAGATCAGACCGCCCAAGGAAAGAAATAAAAACGCGAGCCTGATGAGGGGGTAGAGGTGTTTTCACCTCAGATAATGTCACTGTGTGATCTCTGTTAACCCTTTGTCCCATTTCTGGAATCCTCTGATTTTCCAATGTACTTTTCCCCAAATCAGAACAAGTTTTTGAAACTGGGTAGGGTTCTTGCTAGCAAGCGACATGTTTTTCTTTTTCTTTTGCTTATTTGGCACTTTGACTTGGAATAAAAAATGATGGAAATCTATATATCAACATCTGATTGGGCAGAGAGTTGAGGCAACAATAATGTGCGTTGGATGGATGAAAGAGTGGCGCATGGGAGGCTGAGCTAAGGAGCGATATTTGAAAGATAATTTGCGAAGAAGTTCGGTGACGACGCTGGGATGGGCACAGACGAAGATTGATGAGGATTCGGTGCGATAGTTGCCGTAATACAGACTTGGAGATCTGCCAAGCCAGCCAGCAGTCTGTGCGCAGAGGGTTGTGATGACATGTGACTGGAAGCTGAATGTAGAGAGGGAGGAGAAAGGAAAGAATTGGCGAGTAGTGTATTATGTAGTTGTAGTCATGGCCAAGTCAAGGCTCGCTAGTAGAGATCAACAAGACCCCCAACTTGGTCTTCGCCGCCTGGCTTGACAAGCTCACCAGCCCAAGTCAGTCCAGCATTCTCCACGCTGCCTGCTCAGAAACAGAAAAACTTTTCACTATAAGACCCCACCATCCACTACTACTATCATCATCATCATCATCATCATCATCATCATCATCATCATCATCCCCATCATTCTCCAGCTATCTACTACTATTTCGTTTTATTAACAGTTTGTCCTTTCTCACTTCCGAATCCATCTTCTTATTTTACCTTCTTGACTTTCGAACACCCCGCTCATCCATACTAATAATAATACTCAACCCCAAAAAGACATTTTCAATACTCAATATGTCTAACACCGTCGCCGAAGCCGTCCCCGCCCCTCAACCCCAGGTCGAATCCCCCGCTGCCACTCCAGCCCCCGCTCAGCCCAACAAACGATACAGCAACGTTCAGAAAACTGTTGGCGCCAAGGCAAAGTAAGTCTCTCCTTTTCATGAATGACCGCAGTCTGCAACACTGTGGCTTACTATCTTGACTCCCATTCAGGGCTTTCCTCGATATTTTCCACACCGCAGGGGAACACATTCGTGGCAACATCAATGCAGCCCTTGTTTGTAGTCAGACTCGCTTTTTTTTTTTCTTCATCTTGTGTATCTGATTTGGTTCGAAAAAAAAAATAACGCCTAATAGGATGGCGCCGGCGATGCGATAGCAGGCCGCAAACCTGGTACTGTGGTCGGTCGTAAATCTGGCGAAGAGACAGCCCGCTCTGTTCCGCCCCCTACCGCTGCTGTTTCTGATGCGGCCCCAGTCGAGTCCGCTCAAGTAGCTCCACTCACCAACACCACTAATGCGGCTAGTGCTACTGCTGTCCCCACTGAAACAAAGTGATTATTGATTCGTTTCTCTCGCCCTTAATAATAAAACTTGTGATCATATCCTTGGTCTCTCTCTTTCTCCTGTTCTCCTAAGCTTGAACAAACATTTGCGCATGTAGCTTGACATCGGAGCTTGCTGTGTTAAGCATGTGAAATGCATAACACTCGTCTCTTTGCTTACGTTGACTGTATCATCAAAAAAAAAAAAAGAAACTCACGCTGATTGCCTTTCGACCTGTTTGTTCAACTTTGTTTTTAGTGCAGCTACCGAGCCAGCTCCGGCCGCTACAGCTGACCCCACATCAGCCGCTACTGGGGAGGAAGCGGCTGAGAAACGGTTCGTCGTTGGCCAGTTCATCAACACTAGCTTCAAGTAAGCAATTCCTTTTCATCTGTGCAAGCCATTCATCTCAGCAACTGATTCACTCCATTTCTACTAGACGCACTGCTACCCTGGTCCACCGAGTTGGCGGCTCATTGAGGTCGAAGAGCACCAGCACCGTCGTAAGTGAACACATACGATTTCATCACACCAGATCACGACACCTGCTCACAGCTAACTCCGGTTTGGCAACAACAATATAGGGCTCGCTGGGTGACAGTATCTCAGCTGGCAAGCAGCGCGCCTCGCGCCGCTTTAGTCGTGCGCCCAAGCCCACCCAGGAAGAAGCAGGAGGAGGTGAATCGTCTCCCATGACTACCCCCGTTCCCACTGAAGCACCCCTCGCCGCCGCCCCCTCCCCCGTTCCTGAGCCCGCCGTCACTGCGGCTTAAGCATCTTTCTCTTCTCATCATCTTCTTTTGTCTGTCTTCCGGATCTTCACATCCTCTCGTTTCACTCGCTTGGATAATACTTTTACTGCTTGCATTCCCCTTTGTCTCCCCGCCAAACTATGCCCCTTATTTCATAGATGTACACCATTCGCATGAAGCTCTTTTCATGACCCTTTCTTCGTCTCCATCTGATGCCATTTTTTCTCTTTATTTCCCTTTTCATGTATAAATATCTTTTCTCCATCGGTTTTTTGCATCTTTTCTTTCTTTTACCTTCTTTTCCTTTCTTGTCGTATTGACCTTTTTTTGTCACAAAGAAAAGAATAAAAAAATTGGACCCTCAATCACAAATCTGCTCATCTACTTGATGGTGCCCTTCTCTCCCTTGGGATCCTACACTCTTTTATGAAAGAAAACATGTTTATGATAATAAGGAGAGAGATGCACCTTGAGCAAGTGAACTTGCTATGATGAGTCATCACATCAAGGAAAGGACGAGAAATGTATAGTTCTCAAAATTTGACTAGGCTGTTCTCCATCCTCTGTTTATCACACTGAATCTCAGCTTGCTGCGCTGCAGACTGAGATGAAACCTAATTGATCATGATAGAAAAGAGCCATCAGTCACTTGTACCACTTACTCTTTTTCTTCATTCATTCTTCATTATTTTCACCTCTTTCTCCAAACTGATCCACCACTCATGTCTCAGGTTGGTTAGCATTATGCTTTGCTTGTGTGCTCCTCATCTTCTCGTCACTCATGTCTCTTGCCCAAAAGGTTGGTTAGCATTGTGCTTCGCTTGTGTGCTCCTCATCTGCTCGTCAGTCTCTCTGGCCCAAAAGTACTTACACCAAGTGATAATTATTAGCTGTTTCTGGCCAGTTGTTCAGACAGCCATTTTATATCAAAATACTCTTGAATCCCTCCACAAGACTTAATAATATCCTGTCAGCTGAAATTTGGCTGGTGGAAATATGCTGCAAGCAAGGTTTGTCATAAGTCTGAGGTTATGACAGGACACACCAAACAGCCTATAATGGTCCTTTCATAGCACTCAATCTCCAAAAATATTGTGTCCAATTATTTATAAGAATTGGTTGTGGCCCAACAGGGCATAAGGCTGAAGTTGGCAGTCCCAGAGTGTATCAGTCATAGGCAATCATCAAATGTGAAATACAGTTTTGGATTTACTATATCTAATTATGACAGAGCTTGCAGATCCTTATGACTGTTTATTTTGGGTCAGACCAATATATCTTTTTTGGCTGGGAGACATAAGTAATTGTCATATTCCTTCATAAAGTAATGGTTATGACAGGACATGCCAAACACACCTTGGGTTGACTCTCATACATAACTCTAAAACCCCAGCCATATTGGTTATGTAGATTTATTATGTTTAGGGCCTGTCAAAGGCAGCCTAAATGTAGCAGCCTCATGACCAAACCTTATTTCAACCTTAGCTTAACCCAATCCCCTCCTCCCAGATCTGCACTTTGGCCTGAGTGCTCGTGGCTTAGGCTGCATTTCAGGCAACCCCATGGTTCCAGTTGTAATAGATCCTTAACCAGGAGGCATGGCAACAAACGGACAAAAGGCCTGGACAGGCTGAAATATCAGCTTGCTGTAGATATCTTTTTGTTTTGATCATCCCCACCGGATAGGCCTCTTTCCTTGTGATCTAAAGAAAATTCAGTGCTTGAAGGGCCAATGCTCCCAACTTGACTAATTACCTGTTTTCTCCCCAACCCAGTGCAAGATACAATGATATAGACCAGAAAGTACACAGCGAAAAAAAAAAGAGGAAATGTTGGTTTTCAAACATTTCTGCAGTGGGTATGGGTATGGAGGGGAGGGGAACTTACAGAAAGAACAGGCAAGTAGGTCTCACTCATGTAACAGGAAGAAGAAAATTGCCAGTGGAAGTGGAAGAAAAAGAAGGGGTATCCTTTGCCTACCAGAACTGCTTGCAGCTCTCAGGCCCAAGTGGCAACTTTACTGGCAAGCCCCTCCTTTGAAGGTTGCCGCTGCACATTGAGTGACGGGCACTTCGCGCCGTCCCTCCAATGGGGAGGGGCTGGAGATTTCAATCTGTTAAAATATGGCTTATCACAATCATTTTCTATCTAACTGCAAGCAAGCAGCTTGTGTGTGAACTTATAATATGTGAACCCCCATATTTTCCGCACATCCTTCTGCCTGAATTCATTGAAGCTTTTTTGTGAATGAATGCAGGCAGACCAGACAGATTTTTCAATTCCCTCCTCTACAAAGTACACTTGACCCCTTTGATTTCATGTTTTTTTTTTACTTTCTGCAAAATGATTTGCCTGCCTGTCTGTTAGTGTCTACTTTGAAACTCACTAGTAAAAGGAGGGAAAGGGATCAGAATTCTTTATGACAAGCAGAAGTAGTTTGTGGAAGAGGGCTATGAGTACATTGAATTGGTAGCTTCATCCCACAGGTATAGGAGAACTTGGATGTGGCAATTTCTCCCATGTCTGAGGCAGTTCAGTAAAACCAATTTCTGAGAACACTGGTGGGTTTTTTTCGAAGGAGTTGTGACTTGGAGGATGGTAGAGGTGTTCTGAAAGTGTTTGATCTACAAACACCGTCGAACGATCAAATCGATGACGATACGGAGAGACCGAGCCGAACAGAACCGCAATGCGCCCACACATCCCCACCCAACGACGCGCGAGCTTGTTCGGCCTGCTTACAGGATCCCATCATCATCATCAGTGGTTCCATTCCAGTGCACCGGAACCAGAATGGCTCAAAACACGACTGGTTGACCGCGGGCTGATCAGTTTGGAGGGAGAAAAATCGAGGACGTTCCTACAGGGACTGATGACGAACAATCTCAAGAAGCTGGATAGCAACACCGACCGGAGGGCGCTCTACACGGCCTTCCTGACGCCTCCCGGCCGGCTGCAGTTCGACGGCTTCGTGTATTCCCCGTCCCCTCCTCGACTTGCACCGAACAACCAGCTGTTGTTGATCGACCATCATCGGCCCGAGGCTGATCGTCTCCTCGCCTGGCTCCGCAGATTCGTCCTTAACAGTCGTGTCAAACTCGCATTCGACCACAGCGAGCTCTGGGCCGTCTGGCCAAACCACCCTCTCCATCCCTCCCCTCCTCCTCCTCCTTCGGTCCTCGAAATGCCTTCCAACCACGTCTGGAAGGACCTTCGTGGTGACCAGAGGCTCGGCTACCGAATTCTCGGAAACCTTGGGTCGACCCCAGAGCTCCAACGTATGTACAACATATATCTGTTTGGTTTGTCGAAAAGTTTTTGACAGAATGTTGATCATCAGCGGATTATCGCTTTTTTTCCTATTCACGAAAACAAACAACGCTGCATCAGCTCTAGCCGAGTTACCGGAAGCCCCTTTGTCTACGTATATGCTACACGTGCTGTTACATGCGTCTCTTCCCGCGTCACTTTCTCCGCCGTATTTAGTGACGCTGCCATTCGAAGCGAATCTGGACCACCATCAGGGGGTAGATTTCCGGAAGGGGTGTTACGTGGGGCAAGAGCTTACAGCGCGGACGTACCACACGGGGGTGATCCGGAAACGACTGGTGCCGGTGCACATAGTGAAGGCCGGACATCCGAGCCTCTCCGCCGTCCCGGACAGCCTCTCGATTTCGGACACACACTTGGCCGATCGCTCGTTGACCGAACGGCTCGAGGGCGCTGAGCTCCGGCTGCCCCAGCCGTCTCCAGCCTGCTCGTCCTCCTCTGCCCCTCCACAGAAACAGAAACCCTTGGGCAAACTCTGCGGCCCTTTCATCACCTCGTCATCTGCTGACTATCCCGGTATTCTGTTTGCCTTGGCGCTCATCCGCGTCGACCATGACGCTTTCAATCCTTCATCTGAACTCCCCTGGCCCACCCTCCGCCCATCCTTGGATGATGGGGATCTTTCGACGTGGACCGTACAGCCTCTCAAGCCTCTTTGGTGGCCTTCATCCAAATAGTATTACTTATTATCCATACAGTTGCCCATTTCAATATCAACAGTACTCTTTCTACCTTCACAACACTTGTGTTGTTCGTCTGGAACTTGATTTTGAACATTTCTCCTTTCATTTTTTTGTGTGTTTGGGCCTTGGCTTTTATATCAATCCCGTGCAGGAGTTGTATTGCTTTGGTCAACAGGGTCTCAGTATGATCAGCTTGCAGGCCGCAAGACTGGGGATGGACACTTCCAATAGCCGGATGTGCCGATTATCTGTTGATTATACATTGTTGGATGGCTAATGTTGACATCAATTAGCCTGATTCAGAGGGCCTTTGTCAGCAAAGTCTGATCAAAGCTTATGCCCTCACACCAGCCAATTTGGCTGGGAGATTTTGCTGATGTAAATCTTCAGAAGGGCCAAATTTATCCAATGTGAGCTGGGCTATTGTGTTCATGTCTCATTGCCTGTTTGGCCACTGAGGTATCTCCTTGACTGACTATAGGCTACTACTAGGTCTAAGAGCAACTGCCTTAGTTGCACTTTTTGTGTGGATGAGCACAGTTACTTCAACCCTCCAACTGCATCGGGGAGGATTATCTCAGGAATCACTCCCAGAAGTACAATTTGGACTAGCAAGTGCAGAGGGAGTTGGCTCTTGTCTTGGATGTGTAACCCCTTTTGGGGTTACACCTGTGGGGACTCCCAGGTTTAATGTCATTTTGAATATACAAAATCTAACAGATGAAGTGGGATTACATATCCCAACACAGTATAGCAACATCCAGCCCCCACCAGCATATCCAACCACCTTTTGAGACAGTGCTAGCTGCCAATTCATAGAATGTTTTAACCATGGCCCAAGTTTCTTCAACACAACCTCCTCCAAAACATCAAGCACCCAACTCCAGCCCCAAGGAGGACAAGCAATTGGCCAAGACTTGGTTTATGATCTTTGAAGACCCACCCACATCAAAAAACCAGAAGGCAGATGCATTCTGGCAACATATTCTGGCAGACTTCAACAAGTTCACACCTGGACCACAACATGTCACTTCCAGTTTATCAACAAGGTATGTTTCTTTCTTTTCAATTCACTCTCATCTTCCAATTTTTTATAACATTCTGATTATCTCTCACAGACGGAAGTCTCTTCAAAATGCTTGCCTAATGTTTTCAGCAATCTATCAGTGTATATTGGATAATCCAGAATCTGGCTGTGCCCCATAAGATTGAATGAATGGGGCTCAAGAATTGTACCAAAACAAAGAAGGGGAATACTTCACCTGAAACCAAGCATGGAACCTGTTTAAAACAGTTCGAAAATTCAAGATTCTGGGTGGGAAAGCTAGTAACAATCAACACCCTTCTATTACAATGGTGCACCTCTGAAATGATGGGAGTAAAAATCAAGTATGTATTTCATACAATGAAGATGACAGGAAAAATAAAAATAAAAGAGCAACAAATCAAATGAGGAAAAACAGAGATTACCACAATCTCTGTTGAAGATTATTTTGGAAAAGTTCATTACAAGAATATCCTATAAGTACATACACCAGGAATGTTTCCATGGCACTTGCATACAAGTGCTTTCTCTGAACTTGGTCATATATTGAGCTGATACCTGTTGTGTGTTGGTTGTAAGTTGTGCACAAGTTGAGCCTGATTTTTGGTGAACTTGGTCCCAAGTTCAGTTGATATCCTCTGCAATTCAACAGCAAATCTTTCTTGAATTGGTTGAAACTTGGATTTATATCATGTTGAAAGAATATCTAACCTTTTACCAAGATAGAAAAGCCCTTGGCTATGATGCAATCACAGTGCTTTGACAAATAGCCAAATGAAGAAATAATTTATATTATGTAAAGCATGTTGTGATTCTGTACTGACTGTTGTGCTGAGGGGCCGTACGTTACGGTGACAGGTCAGCAGCTGCAGGCAGGTGCATTTAAGCAAATACAAAGTCAAAACCTCAAAACAGTAGCCTTGGCAAAATTGAATACAGGATTGGGGCAGAGTGGAAGCAGGAGTGGCTCATCTTCTGAGGAGGGAAACAAGAGAATTGGCTTGTAGAGGATATTTGGTTGGCCTTCCAAGCTCTAGTGTGTGTGTTTGAGAGATCCACCTGCCACTGACTCACCCAAACCAAGGTTTTATTTCTTTTTCAGCTTCCCCACTGCAGTAATATCATGAATCACAGCGTCAGGTTATTTGATAGCCAAGCTTCAGATCCAAATCAGGTGATTAAAACATAGGAAAAGGTTTGTGGTTGGCTAACAAATTTTTATTGGTTGGGAGATTTGTGTGGGTTTTGTGAAGCTTCTGTGATTAGGGTTGTCAGGAGTAATTGAGCCTAATGATTCTGAATCTCTCGTGGATTATTGTTTTCACAGTCCTAATGGACATGAATTGAGAAATTGATGGAGGCTCACCAGCAAGGATTTTATCCATATTTTCAATAAAATAATAACACCAAAAAATAATACCAAGGTCATAAAATGGTGACCATAGCTGATACAACGGTGGGCCCACTACGCTACGCGTAGTGTAGCTTAAAACCGCTAACAGCTAACGACTTTTNTGTGTTGGTTGTAAGTTGTGCACAAGTTGAGCCTGATTTTTGGTGAACTTGGTCCTAATTTCAGTTGATAAACTCTGCAATTCAACAACAAATATTTTTCAAATTGGTATCAACTTGGCTTGATGTCATTTTGAAAGCATATCTAACCATCTACCAAGATATAACAAAAAAGCCCTTCACTATGATGCAATCACAGTGCGTTGACAAATAGTCAAGTGAAGAAATAAGTTTTATTATGTAAAGCATGTCGTGATTCTGTACTGAATGTTGTACTGAGGGCTGTAAGTCTGCCCTGTCACCATAACGTACAGCCATATGTTATGGTGACAGGGCAGCAGCTGCAGGCAGGTGAGTTTCATCTCTGTAATTTAAGCAAACACAAAGTCAAAAACCAGCCTTGGCAGATTTCAAGACAGGCTTGGAAGCAGGAGTGGCTCATCTTATCAGGAGGAAAAAGATAGAATTGGCTTGCAGAGGATATTTGGTTGGCCTTTTGAGCTCTAGTGTGTGTTTTTTTGGGTGGGTGTTTGAGAGATCCACCCCCCACCAACTCACCCAAACCAAGGCTTTATTTCTTATTCAGCTTTCCCACTGCAGTAATATCATGAATT
>LAVV01013072.1:31865-42438 GCA_001263375.1 Puccinia sorghi
GGGGGGGGGGGGGCCTATCTGTGCACTGCAACCAGGTTTCTGGGTGAGGGAGGTTGTACAGGAATGTGAATTTCTGAGGTTTGGGTTTTCAAAAGGAGGGGATGTGATGGGGATTTTCTTTGAGGGGTCTGAGTTGATTTTCTTGACTGAATGAATGCAGGAATGCAGCAGATGTGTTAACTACTGGGATACATAGTTGTACTTGAGGTTGCATTGAGTGCGCTTTGTGATATTGCTGCCTTGAGGAGACAGTACATTTGTGTTTGTTTTATAGACAAATTTATTCGAGAAACTGATTAGAAACTTGTCCATCCGGTTAAAAATTGAGCAACTGGAAAATATCCTTGGAAGACCAGGGAATATGATCAAGGAAAAAAGATTGATAATTTTGAGGTTCTGGACAGGTGTGTGGAAGAGATCATATCATTAAGCATCAACTTAGAGACAATGTGAATCATAGTACCTGCAGATACCAAAGATAAGACAAAGATGAGCTAGCCTTGGAAACCAACTGATAAAATCAGAGAAGAGAGAAAGATACAAATTACTTCCACTTGATTCTAGAATGTTTCCTTGCAAAGTAAGTTGGTTGGCCAGAGTTAGACTCAGCAAGCAACTGCTGAGGAGGACTTATGATTTGGCCAAGTGTACCAGTGGCTCATCCACTATGCATCATCAGGCCCAACCCATACTTGATCAAGCCCACAGCAGATGGGGGCTTGACTCACAAGTGAAAGGAAAACCTAGGTACATACATCAAAAATGAGTGCCAGAATCAAATCTGGGTTTCCCTTCAGGTCACCTGCAATGTCTTGACATTTCCCCCACAAAACCTATACCACCCCACAAGTTTTTTTCCAAGACAAGAAGAAATGATTGGTAATCAAAAACTTATCCTTAATTCCCAGTTCAATTGGGATCAAGAAGTAGAAACCCAAATCCTCCTGAACGCATTGGTGTAAAGGACAATCAGTGGAGCAATGCAGCTCAGAACTTATAGAATCTGATCTAACAGAGAGTTTCAATTGACAGGAAGCAAACTTTTCTAATAAAATAAAATTGTTGAAACTTCTACTGAGTGGCATGGATAAAAGGGAGAAAGATGGGTACAAAAAAGGTTTGGGGTTCCTCTTTTGGAAAGGCTCAGTGGAAAAAAGAGTGAGAGAATCAATGAGGTAATTGCTTGTATCTATGGTACTTAAGTAGACTAAGTACAAGCTGAAAGAGTTGTGGTTGAGAAATTGAATAACAAGAAAACATCATGATGAAATGAAGTGATATTGATGATGGAGAAAGGAGTAAATGGAATTCAGGGATAAGGAGGAAAGAAGAAATATCAGAAAAGATCTAATTTACAACTAAATGTCTAAAGCAGCGGTGGTATGCTACATTACATGGGCAAAATAGTGTAGCATAATGGCCAATTATTCTTCTGCCAATGCTGTAGCGTTAGTGGTGCTACAGCACTTGTAGCAGCTATTTTATGCTAAAAAAACACTGGGCCCACTACACTAACAGTGCGTAGCTCAAAACTGCTAACAGCTAACGGCTTTCGTCTCAGCTGTTAGTGGTTTTGCGCTAACGCAAATGGAGCAAGGCCAAAAAAATGCCTTGTTACGCTAAGCTACACCAATTTGTAGCGGAAAATAGCCACTACAAGCACTGTAGCATAACAGCCTGTAGCAGCCCTGTAGCCCCGCTAAAGCTACAGCTTTGGCAAAAAAAAAAATGCTGCTACACTACCCTTTTTTTGGCCCTTTAGCGTAGTGTAGTGTAGCGGCCCACTGTTGCTACGAAGGGCTGTAGTGCAGTGTAGCAGACTGCACAGTGACTGTTCCAAAACATCTACACATGCAAACAGGTGGAGTTTGGAAGGCAGCTTGGCTGGAGCATGCTGCATGTCAACTGCAGGCAGTGGATCAAGTTTTTTTTGGAAGTGTAAGTAACTAATGAATAATAATGATTACTGCAGCAGATCATAAGCAAATACCACTATCTTTCCTTCACATTTTCACTTTTCCTCAGCAAGCATCAAACTTTGACCTGCTCTCAGGTACATCTTGATTTCATTTGATTTCTCATTAATTGCCAGAATCAGTCTTGTTATTTTATTCAAATTTTTAATAGTTGGAATGAAATTCTTCAGCTTTCACAATTCTTTTACAATTTAAAAATTTCTTTCAACCCAGCTTGGATGAAAATGAAGACACGTCCTTGGTCCTTTATGTATTGCCGCCAAAAGTCAGCTTGCTGTGAGGAATACCAATAGGCTAAGAGAGTAATAGCATTTGATGCCACAGTGGAAGGCTGGCCGGGGGAGGAATTGGAAGAAAGATGGTGGATTAAGAATCTTTGGACTTGGGCAAAGCCGGGGTGGCCCACAAACAAATTGTAAGTTGATCGATGAACTATGCCAAAAACGGGCAAGCTATGCCTTGCTTTAAAGAGGATGCCAGTCAACCACATGAGAAACAACTCATGGGCACCTGGGATGGGAGAAATTCCATGTACCATCAATCCTCGGGACAGGTTCTGGTGCCACCAATAGCTGGATTCTAGTAGGTTTTTCAGGCCAATTTCCAGCTCAGGAATGGTGATCAAGCGTCCCGAGATGTCGGTCAGCCTCACCATAAACACGACCTCTGGTGACACAATCATATTCCAGCACGGTTGCAGGACGGCGGAAGTGGCATGAAAGGATTCCAAGGGATGTCCAAATTGTGACCCCATCATGTACCCGTCGTAGGCTTGCCTGATTTTCGCCACAATCTTCCAATCCGTAGCCTCCTGTGGGGAGTTCGCAAACTTCATGGCCCACTGGTTATAACTGCGCGTCATTTCATGGAGGCTTGTTATTCCGATTTGGCCCAGCAAGGATGGCAGAGGCGTTTGCTCGTCGAATGATTTGACCTTGCACCAGCCCGCTCCCGGCCCAGGTTCAGCGGCGTAGCGGCGCATCAGTAACCAGAATGATTCAAGACCTAATTCTAGACGCTTGTCCTCCAACTGTAGCAGCTTCTCGGGTTCCCAAGCGCGGTACCAGGACCAGAGAAGAGCAATGGAGGTGGTGTATGCATAGACTCGTGGATCCTCGTGATGGAGATACCATATGATCCAGCGTTGCACTTCTCCGAATCCCTTGGACATTCGGATCTTTGGCACTTTTCCTACCACCGGAAGACTGTCTTTTGTTCCCTCCAGCTGACTTTTGAGCCACCGAAGTATCTGAGCGCACTCTTTCAGTCGTTTTACCCCGTTTACCCCGAGATGACTTGATGAGAGCGCATGGTTGAACACCATATAATCAAACAACCCCATAAGCTTGGACGAGATTTTCTCAGGCGAAAAATAATTATATTCGCTATCCAATACACGGATTATTGTAGTTTTATTTTCTTGGCCTCGTTTGCCTGGCCTTCGTTTGCCTGGTTTGCGAGAATACGTAACCATGTCAGCTGGCAGGTGGTCGATTTCTTTGACATCAATTAACGCAGCGCCATCTTCCAATGCTGCATAACGTGTCAAGCTCTTCTTCAAATCATTTGTAAATTTTTGAACAGCCTTGTTAGGCATAGGGACATATGGAATTCGTTCAACGTTGGGGAAGAACGGTGGAATCTTTCCGAGATCCTGAATAATGGTGGTCAGAGGCTGTGAGCTCCTCTCAGCACCGGTATGCGCAAGGGCGGATTGGACGTGTGAAGCTTCAGCGCCCTCTGTGGATGGTGGTGGAGCAGATCTATCAGGTCCACTTAGGTTCGACTCTGAAGCAAGGGTTGAGTAGTTTTTAAGAGCGAATAAAAAGAAAAGATAGGCTCGAGATGAATTCAGTTATGCTAGAGTAGCTCACATTTGCTCCTAACATTTCATACATGTGCACGGACATCCGACCATGACTTACCTTGAGCTGGATGTTTGCCTTTGACATCGTGGGAGAGAGCGCCGGTTCTTGGTGCCAGGGTTCTTGGATGGTGTCCAACATCAAGCTCGCGTGAGAAGGCTTCATGGACGTTGGCGATAGGTGTTGCAACAAGCTGATCTGGACTAAAACGCTGGCGCTTGGGGGGACGTTGGCCGTCTTCCAACTGCGCTGAGTTTCCTGGACGAGGCTGTTTACGGAACAGATGGTTGTTTGTAGCCTCGGGATGGATCGGATGGTCAATTGCAACCCCGGCAAGGATGTTAAACGGGTCATGCCTAAGGTCCCGCGGAATACCACGGCCTTCAAAGGAGATGGATGGGTGAATTATCTGCAATGATAGCAACCAGATGCACTGGGATAAAGATTTTCCCCTCATCTTGGGTCCTCAATATCAAGAACTATGTAGCAGGAAACTGTCGGCGGTGAGTGGCCACCAAGATGGACCGGGCAGGGGGAAACGGTTGTCTAATTTTCCGATCGATGCTGGTGGCGTTTTAAAGGGCAGGATTTCTACGCTCGAAGAAACCTCAGACTCGACAGATCATGGTCGGGGCAAACCGCATGTCTGCGTGCTACACCGCAGCTGTGATTTCAAAGTTTCGATCAGTATAACAACGACCTGGTAAAGGAAGCGCTTAAACAACGTAATAATTTCGATTTGGTTAGCAAATCAAAATTAAAGCGGACCAAATGCGGCGGCACTGGATACTCGCCTCCCCGCAAGATTGGCGCTTGATTTCCATAATCCTCAGGGTGCAAACCTTGCTAAAATCATATTTTGTCAAGGTTTGAGCTCTGTTGATGGGTTCCCAAACCACGCTAGCAGCCGGCGACCAAGGGCAGATTCCTCCAAGGCCAGGCCTACACCACGGGTGATGTCGATCGTTATTTTATCGGTCGAAAAACCAGTTTTTTATCGTTGTGTCCGCCAGCCAGCTTCGACGTCGACTATTTTTCAGCGGACAAAAACCTGGTTTTCTATCGGCCAGCAAACCGCTGTTTTGCCGGTGAATTATCGGTAATTTAATGGATGCAAAACCGCATGGAAATCAGTTTGGTGGCCGAGTCCGTGGAGCAATCGGACATCAATCAGCTAAAAAAGCGGAGGGCACTCGCTTTTTTTTCCAATTGAAAATCTTTCCTCCCCTCACGGTCTGTAAACTGTTCAGCGTCTGGCCATGCGGCGTGTTGGATTTTTCCTCTTTTTTTTTCTACTCATTCCTGAAATCCTTTTTCTTTTCTTCATCAGTAATAAATCTTCAAATTTTCATAGTAGGCATGATTCTTAGTAGCATGATAGTAATGAAATATCACAGCATTGTAGCCTATGAGCCCTTGTCTAGTAGTTATTTTCTATTCATTCTAGTCTCATAGAACTGTCTCATTGATTGTTTGTTTATGATTTTATTCATGATGTCTTTTTTATTCATTTTCAAAACCACAACTTGATCAGCTTGTACTTAGTCTATTTAAGTAGCATAGATACAAGCAAATTACACATTGGTTCTTCACCTTCTTTTCCCGCACCTCCTTGAGCCAATCCAGGACTCTCTTTTGAGTGTCTTTGTCCATCTGAACCTTCTTCTTCATTTCTAAATCCTCAACCTCAAGTTCAGAAAGTCAAAAACTCAACGCACTTTTACTAGTTGTAGTTGTCTATTTCCCTTCCAAGCCCTATCTCCCCTAGGAGTAGTTCCACAATGTACCAGTGAAGACCAGAAATTCAGCTGGCATATTAGCCATTTCAGCAATGAAGCAATACTTGGCCGCCAAGCTTTTGCGGATGTTGACAGTGTTGGGTTTCTTTAGCAATATGTTAAGGCATTGCACAAGGCTTTCCTGGATGCTTGAGATGCAGAGAAGAGTGCCACTATGATTGTACAGGCGCTCAGGAATTTTGTCCAAGAAAAGAGTTGGCTCGTTGCACACAAGTTTGACCCTGAATTCTTGTTCCTCAGCAGACAATATTGCCCCTCAACCTTGAACTTCATACTCTTCTGGCTCTCTTACTACATGCTCTCTTCATATAAGCGGCTCCATTCAGTGAAAGACTGGCAAGATACAGTCCCAGAGATCTTTGGATAAACACCTGGGAGTGATTTTGTAGTGGCATTCAAACTGTTGCAATCTTTATGGAGTTATTGTACTTCCTGAATACCATTTTTATGAGATGAAGAAATTTTAATAATTGTGATAGAATCTTAATATTTATGATAGATTTGTAGGGTTTGGAGGGGTTAGCTGGGATAGGGATGGGGGGAGGGACAATGATAAATATATTGACTCGCAGTTAGTATTACCAATCCTCCTTGATCTGAGTGGTTGGCAGCTGAGGCAAGTATGTAGAAAGTTATCGGTGTATTGCGCGAGTCCCGGAAAGACTGGGCACTGGGCAGAAACTGGTATTGTGCCCGCTTCCAGGCTAAACCCATAATCTGGGATTAAAGGTCCGAATTTCAAGTCCAAGAATTTCCGGAAACACAATACAATAATTACATCGCCCTTTCTAACCGTACCAACGTATCCCGCCTTCTTTATAACTGCATTGACAAATCGTCCGCACGCTTTGTCTGCAGTCTCCTTGCCGATCATGAATAGATGGGCAATGGTCACAAAGGAGGCCCCAAGGCCCACCCCCACTTGCGCTTCAATCCTCTCCCGGCTCCTGAGGGAGGAGATTCCGTGACCGTCTTCTTTTCTTCGTCATCGCTCTCCCAAGATTCTCTCTTGTGCTTACTGCGGCCCACTGGTGTTTCTCAGGTTTGCTCCTGTGCCTCCCCTTTTCTCTTGTGTTTCTTTCTCTGTCTCTTCTCCTGTCTTTCCCTGCTTGCAATGCACCTCACACACTTTGTCGAGTCTCTTCGTCTCACCATATTAGGTGAACAGTCCGCCGTCTTCTCTTCTTTGTCCTCGCTCCCCCAAGATACTCTCTCGTACTCACTGCGGTCCACTGGTGTTTCTCAGGTGAATAGTCTGCCTGCCGTCTTCTTTTCTTCGTCCTCGCTCCCTCAAGATTCTCTCTCGTGCTCACTGCGGTCCACTGGTGTTTCTCAGGAGCAGGCAGGGTGGGAGGGGGGCGGAGGAGGGTTGAACCGACCTCCAAGGAGGTTGGTCGATTGATGCACCGCCATTCGAGGATTCTGGTGGTGACGTGAAGACGGCGGACCCCCGTTGGTCACCAAGCCAAACAGGATGGTCGGGGCAACACCACCTAAGCTCTAGTCGGGGCATCGATTGAGTGGCCCGGTGGTGTGTATAATTGGCTTAACCTTTGGGTGGTCTCAGGCCACAGGACCTGGACTTCAGGCATAATTAGTGCCTCCCTGCGCTCGGCGGGAGCACAAAGCTCAGCCAAATCTTCCGACCGCACAGGGAGAACTGAGTCAAGTTAGATTACATCCGCGACTAACTGGTCGCCTGCCCCAGTGGCCCAGTCTTGTGACCTGGATCCCGCATGGACGCCCAATAGAGAGTATTATTTTTATAAAAGAGTGCCCGGTCCTGTCTGCTCGTCTATCCCCCATCCTACTTCATCCATTCCATCAAGCCAAGATTTATATTTATATCCAATCCGTCCTAGTCCGTCTCATCACAATAACCTTTATTATACCCTTATTGGATATACCGCGCTAAAACCTGCCCAAGCCTCGGGTCTACTGGGCACTCGCTGGCCATTTGCCCAAGAGCGTACTATCTGTCTATCACCGGTTCTTTTTTATTCTTTTTTCTTTTTGTTCTTTGGAACATACAGCTAGCTGTTTGCACATATTTTACCCCGCCGTCAATAGCGCTGATCGATTTGAAGTCGTCACATGATGTCTACCGCCCTGATCAACCCAACATCGGGCTTCCTGTTTCCCTACTCGACATTGTACAATACCTCGCTGCGTGGACAGGCGGGCTCCTATGTGAGCAAGTCGTCGCGCCCGTCGGACTATTTCTGGAAGAAAGGTACGAGCATCAGTACATCGTTGATGACGGCAGGATGTGACGACGACATATGGCTCGACTCTCTGACGCCTGCCGTGAGTGATAGCGAGGATGAGATGGATAGTCGACACAAGAAGCCGCACCAAAACAAGTCCAAGAAGCACATCCGGCTCACCCGCATCAGGCAGATTGCCTTTAAGGCATTCACACCCAAGTCCGACGGGAGTGGGCACAAGAAGAATATTGTCACGCGCACCGAGATCCTTCAGCGCGAAGAGAAGCTCGTCGAGTTTGACAAGGTCGCCGCCGGCTCGCTCGGCCCTCAGCAGGCTCAGCCTAAACGCGCGACCATATTTAATTCGTGGAAGTTCAAGTCCAGCGGTACCAAGACTCATGTCAGGAAAATGGTGGCGGTTTTGAAAGTCAGGATCAGTGCTTTCAGCCCACCTGAAACTCATCCAAAGACCTGGGAAGAGTTTCACCGGTACTATGCCAATGTAAGTGGAATGTTGTTAAAACTGGATTTAAAGAGTAATGCATGTTAAAGGGATTTCCCCCCTGGTTTTCGGTAACATAGGACCAAATCGATGTGTTCAACCCGCCTTTGCCACCGATGCAGGAGGCAGACACGCCGTCGGCGTACGAAGCAAGATTTTACTCAGCACCATTACCAACAAATGAAAAGATGCGGCAGTTGACGCTGAACCGGCTGGGTGTGTTTGGCAGCAAGCCGTACGACACGTCAGAGGCGGGCGTGGCGAGCTGGAAGGGGCGAGTCGAGGCCGGAGAGAAACTGATGGCGGAGGGCAGAGCCCCGCTAAGTCTCGACTGCCCCTGGGAACCTCCGTCTCCCAGCTGCAGCACCGATCGTGGAGTCGAGATTTCTGAGAAATCTGCCCTCGCTAGTGGGATGCAAAGCATCGAATCTCCCCCTGAAACTCTGGAGCAACATCCCGTTCTCAGAAGAATCGTCAATGAGTGTCGCACCTTATTTAACACTTCCTTATGTCTAATATCTGTAAATCCTTCTTCTGTCCTTTCTTTAATTGCATTTTTTTTGACGTTTCCCTCTCTTTACTTCAGGTCTTGGATGATACTCGCCAGATTTTCTTGGCCGAATCCGGGTTAGCAGAAGTGGGCCTCGCAGACTTACGAGATATTACGAAAGATATCAGTTTTTGTAAGCAAACCGCTCCGTGTTTATAGCTATGCCAAAGGGAAGGCTAAGTTTTTAAATGATGTATAGGTGCACATACCATCCTGAGTGGACGCAAGGGGTTTGCAGTTCTAGATTCGCACAAGGACTGGCGATTTGAGAAAGGGCCATTGGTGCAGAACTACAAGCTGCGATTCTACGCGGGCGTGCCCCTGATTTCGCCGAACATGGATAAGACGCAGTCGTCTGAGGAGAACGCATGTCCGATTGGGACCCTATGTATCATAGATTTTGCGCCCCGAGAAGAATTTAGCACGGAGGACCGCAAGCGGCTGGTGTATCTCTCGGAATACGCTCGGAGGGAAATCGAGAAATGGTTCGCGAGGAAGATGAACCACAAGATGGAGAACCTCACGGCTTGCCATGAGACGTGGGCACATGGACTGAAGACGATCGCCAAATCGCCGATTAATATGGGTGAGGATAACAACGTCGGAGAGTCGGAAGTTTTGGGGGATGATGTAGGCCGTCAATTAGCTGTTGCCACCTTCCCTGGGCGCTCCTCAATCTTCCGCAGACTCAGTAGTCACCCCTCGCTCTCCTCGCTGTCGGCCAGTGGGCCATCAGGATCATTGCATCGAGGCGGATCGACAGGACAGTCGCTGGGCAGGACAGGGCTGGGACTATTTGATCAGGGGGTGGATAACAGCCTGACGCCCAAGATGCGCAAAGTGTTTGATCTGGCGACGACGCTGATAGGGCAAACGCTGGACTTGTCGATGGTCTTCCTGACGGCCGTGGTACCTGGTGACAACGCTCAAGGCGCGGCGCAAACACGGATACTCTCGGGGCACAACATACCTGAACCTGCTCCGGTGATTGACGGGGCCTTATGCCTGCGTGCGTTACGCGCCCCACAAGGCGGCCTTCTGTACCAGAACCCCACCGCGCAAGAAGCCGAGGAAGCGGGCCTGCAGCCGCAAAGCACTGGGGCGCCGCATTGTGAATCGGCGATGATTCTCACTGTTGGCACTAGTCAGGCTTCACGCCACTCGGGTGGCTTCGTCATCTCCGGCTACACTGCCGACCGACTGAGAGTGTTCGGTGCTGAAGATGTGCTGTTTATGACTAAGTTTGCGCATGAGTTGGCCCGATACACTTCCAAGATTCAGTTGTAATCTCTTGTCTCTCTTTGTTTGTCATTGCGCAGGGTGTCAACTCCGAGGCAAACCCGAACACCGATTCAAATTTTATTATGCAATACGGATTTCGACTCTACCTCTTTGTAACCAAATAGTTGTGACGATGAAGGGTCCATGGCATGGGAGAGTAGGAATAGGGTTAGGTTATCTTAGTCATCAGTCAAACACAGAATGTATCTAGATTAGGTTTCACTCATTCTCCTTTTTAGTTCATTCCCGTTGTTTTCCCGATTCCCTTTCTTCACTCATCTCTTTGCCTCACTTCACTTGTACCTCAATAGGTACAGCTCATTTCCTCATCTCGTCGCCTACTCGGAGTCTTTTCTCTCCTCGTTGCTCACCGCTGCCCTCTGGTGTTTCTCA
>LAVV01013083.1:6466-18423 GCA_001263375.1 Puccinia sorghi
CAACCGGGACCCCCCCCCCCCTAAAACAAATCAAAATGCCACATTCTCCTCCTGGCCCGGCTGTGTCCATCTGCCTTATCGGCTCGGCTTCCGCTTGTCTCTTTGTCGCCGTGGGCCTCATGTCCGCCCGGCTGGCGCTGAACCGTCTACTGGAACAAGGGGTCACATGTCACAGTCGGAAGTGATAATCTCAGCGGCGAAGCATGTGTCACAGTGGGTTCACATGGTCCGCCCGTTTCCGGTGACTTTCCCCTCGAAGTGGCCAAGTGACTCTCACGGAAAATGGTCAACAAGAAAGCGGAGCACTTCTCACTCGAGAAAGCCATCCGGAGTAACATCCTCTCATTGAAGCCCTATCGGTGTGCACGAGACGATTACGAACATGGAATCTTACTCGACGCCAACGAAAACTCACTAGGCTCGGCATTGTCCCCCACGCTGCAAATTGAGAAGCGAGGTAAGACCATCATCATCTTCGTTATTGGATGCGTAGCCCTAATCCCCGTCGGTGCTTGATTATGAATGCATCTTTGTTCAGTCCGCTTTGAAACCGGATCAGTGCAACAGCTCACAGCTGAAGATGGGGGTTTAGATATCCACTCGCTGTCTTTACACCGGTACCCATCACCGACTCAAATACCGGTCAAGCAGAACCTCTGTAACTACCGGAACTCGATTCAAGCAGATCTCCCTCCTCTGAAACCCTCTAACGTTTTTTTGGGGGTGGGGTCGGACGAAATTCTGGACTTGCTATTCCGGATCGCTTGCATGCCTGGAAATTCGCAGGGAATCGGCGATCAGGTCATCGTCACCCCTCCTACCTATGGCATGTATTCCGTCTGTGCAAACGTCAACGATGTCGGAATCATCTCCGTCCCTCTCAACACCCTTGATGGCGCGTTCACCGTTGACTTGGAAAGAGTTGGTCCCACCATCATCTTGCCTTCAAAACCCAATCCTCTGTACATCACGCTAACAGATTATTGTGAAAAATAAATAAATGTTCAACAAAAACAGCTTGATGAACAGCTATCTCAACAGTCAAGTTCAAGGCCAATCAAGTTGATCATACTCTGCTCCCCGGGAAACCCAACCGGCACAACAATACCCCTAAGTACGATTGAATCAATCCTGTCAAATTCCAAATTTAACGGCATCCTAGTTGTGGACGAAGCATACATAGACTTTGCAGGGATGGACAAAAGCGCAATCAAGCTAGTTAGACAGGGCTGGGAAAACCTGATTGTGACCCACACCCTGAGCAAAGGTTTCGGATTGGCTGGACTTCGGTACTTCTACATTCACTCACCAGGCTTGAAGCTTAAGCTCGTTCAAGCTTACCGTACATACGCGCCGCTCTTTTTTATAATGTCTGCTTGAATAGGCTAGGTATTGCGTATGGATCGGCGGAGTTAATCCAAGTCTTGAACAATACCAAAGCGCCTTATACGATTTCCTCACCGACGTCAACACTTGCATATGAAGCGACAAGGCCGGACCGACTGAAACAAACTGAAGAACACATTAAAAAAATTACTTACACTCGAAGATCGCTTGTGAAACAGCTGATGAACATCGGAGGTCTTGGAAAAGCCCTGGGCAAAACGGAGGCCAATTTCATCTTAATCCAGGTGATGAAGTTTTACGAGCCATCGGAGGTAGATAGTTCACGGGCCAAGAGGATCTACCAGTACATGGCTGAAGACTCCCAGCATGGCTGCACCCCCATCGTCGTCCGATATCGTGGCGACGAATTGGGCTGTGAAGGCTGTCTTAGAATCACCGTTGGGACTGAGCTTGAGTGCTACGAACTCCTTCAAAAAATCGCAAAAGCTCTCGACCTAGTTCGCTAGTTCAATCTCATCTCCAACCGCTTGCTTTTTATTCAGTGTCCCATATACATCAAGGGTGGCATCCTTTTCCCCTTGGATATAATGTTTAAGGAGGGGGTTTGGCATCCCCTTCTTTATCAAGCCCATCTGGGACGCTCACTCGATCCATTTTTTTTTCTCTTGGGAATCAATTTTCATCCCATTGGTCACCAATACTGTATGTCATACCATGGGTTGGTTCGGAAAGACAGTAACCCTAACCCTAACCCCTCGTAATGCAGCAGGCTCTTTTCTCGCCCCCACCCCCTCTCTATAGTGAAGGTGCTTGTTCCTCCTAACTGCATGCTCTAGTAACAATAGTAGCTTCCTGGGAGCTTCTGCATATCAACTGCAGGCAGTTGAGCAATTTTTCTTTGCAGTGGTGAGTGCAATCTGGATGATCTCCAAGATTTTTTTTTGTGCTCAACCAAAGTCACTAGGTTTTTATTGGCAATATACTCTCATGTATGGCTGCAACTTATAAGGTTTCTGTTGAGTTTTTCAACTCTTACCTCTTTCATTCCTTTTCCTTTTCCTTTCTTGAGTCATCTAACCTGGTTGTCATTGTAGTCTGACAGTAACAGGTCATGTAAATATATTACACATCAAATTAAGCATGTCTAAATTGACCTTGATCCCTAGTTGTGTACTGGCTTTTTTGTTCTAATCTTATCTCCTTGCCTCCAGCTCTTCTATTGACTCTGAGTTATCCTGTCTCAGTTTAACGACCTGACCCAGGGTGGGTGTTACTGTTTTGAAGTCTTAAAATCATGTGCTCTATTCTTCATCATCTGGCCAACCACATTTAGCTCTTTGATATTCATTATTCATTTCCTTTCTCACCCACATTTTGATCAACTTGTACCTAGACTATATATTTAGCCTTGTTACAAGTCAATCAGAAATTATCAGTTCTTCACAATCTTTTTCCACCAAACAGTTCTGATCCAGTAAGCATTCACATTCTCACTGCCCCTTCTTAAGTTCTTCTTGAGCAATCAGTTAAAATTTCAACAGTTTCAACAAGTAAGTCAAATATTTGCCAGTGGAAAAATTCATGTTTTCTTACTTTAAAAAGAAATACAACTTATATGTAACAAGGCAGAAGAGAAAGGAAAGATTTTTTTTAAAAAAAGAAAAAAAAGGTTTATTATTCTCATGACTCTCTGACAGTACTAGGATTTGAGTATAGCTCAGATGGTCCAAAACTTTTTAAACAGAGGACTAGAGAAAAGCCTACGGATACATCACCAGAGGGAATCTGGGATAAGAAATTCAATCTCCTGTGAAGACCAGTGTTCAGATTATTTTTAGGCAATGGCCAAGGTTCTTTGAAATGGAGAAATCTATGTGGGTTTTTTTCTTCATTGATAAAACCAAAGAAAAAAAAAATAGGGGAAGGAAGAATAAGGAGGAGGGAAATGGGTGAGTAGCAGGGTTGGTTCAAGCACCAACAAGTAGTTAGATGAGAAAAAAAATTGATCAAGTGTTACAGAAGGAAAGGAGAGTTGACTAATGACTTCTGAGTGATCATAATCATGACACTGAGAAAAACATGCAGACCAGAGGCTTCTGATCTGCATGATTGTACTGTTCAATCTGCCCGGTTTGGGGTTTGTTTTTGGCCTGAGGATCCAAACCTTTTTTTCTTCTTCTTATTCTTTTTCTTCTCTGAGTTCTATTTCAAATCTTCAGAGGAATTTAAATTTGAATAGTTAATAAAATTTGGACTTTAAACTGGAAAAACATTTGCATTTTTAACCTTGAAAATAGCACCATCTCCGCCTCTATTTTTTAATGCGTAGAAAGTGGAGGAAAGAGTCTGATGAAAAAGTGTGATCCATTGGCCATTTATTTAAAATAATCAAATGGACCAAAAAAAAAAAATGCTTGTTATAGGAAAGGAAATGAAGATAAATATATTAGTTTAAATTTTGATCAAGCCTTTTTTGACTGGCTTGCTGGCTCTGGGGCTGATACCCTGTCCCATAAGAGCAAAGCTGCCAGAATAGAGCCACAGCTGTTGGAACCACTGGACTGGGATAAACATCAAGATAATTACATTTGGCTCTACTGGTGCTAGCTGATTAAATTTTGGAACTAATGGATGCCTCACTCCATACCAATCTAAATATTCTAAACACAATAACAGTACTTTTTTCTAAAAAAAAAGTGTAACCCTTGCATGTTTTGGTGTATCCTCTGAAATTTTTCCATTGTTTTTAAATGTGCAATCTAACAACTACCAAGTAAATAAGCTGCTGGCTTTGCTTTCAGAAAGGAAAACCTGGCGCCACAAAGTAGTGACTTGATGATCAGAATCTTCTGTCCCCAAGCTTCTACTTAAGCTTCTACTTGAGTTGTGCTTTGTTGATGTGGAATTGTAAGATTTTCTGGGTTTCAGTGCTCGGGTGTGTGCTTTTGCCGGTTTAACTTTTGTTTGCTGGTGATTCAACTTTTCTGCGAACTGATCAGCAACAACACACTTTCGTACCACTTCCTACTCGTTGGGCGCTGAGACGGTAAGTATCCTTTGTCATCATCCTACTGACATCTCCATGGCTAACTCGCTGGTTTCCCTTAGCTTCGTGTCGTTTGGAATCGAGCCCTTTTATCCTTCCGTCTCATCCATCATCCATCCCTCATTCACCATTTCTTGACGCTGCGGGGCATGATCACTTCCTCCAGTCGATCTGTTCCTGTCCTCAGAAGAAAGCAAACTTCAATCTTCAATCGACTCTCATCATCCTCATCTCAAAAAAACTCACTCACCATCAAGAACCACCAGGCTCAACAACCTCAACAAGAATCCAACAACCATCGAATCCAGTCAAGTTTTCCTGTCCATCCCCATCCATCCGATCTACTCCAGCGTCCGGCAACTCCCATCCAATCGCCATACCCAAAAAAAACCTCAGCTCGACGGACAATCAAAATCTTGAAGAAAATTTGCCGATCACGTGATCCATTGAACCCCATCCTGGACCATTTCATCGCCCGCAACAACCAATTCTCAAGCCCCCCTCACTGCCTCTCGAAGGATCTACGAGGCGAGATGAACCAACATAAGATGAAGGATCCTGTCTCAGCTACCTTATCTGAATTCGAACGGTCCAAGAAAATCTATTCAAGCTCACAAGCGATGGATAGGAGCATCCAGAAACTGATCACTCTCAATACACTTTCCCGGACCCCGCCTCAGCCATCCACCTCGAAAATCTCGCTCGATCATTATTCGTCTCTCCGTTCACAACAGACCGTCCCTTCATCGTCGCACCCCCTGAACCCCGCATTCCGCTCCCATCAGGAAGCCTTCCAATGGTGTCAAATTTACCTCCGATTCTTGAAATCTTCTCCCAACCCAGAGGTATTCGCCAGAAGGATCAAAGAGCTGATCCATAAGCGACTCCCCAAGAGACTCATCGAAGTAATCATTAGATTTCATAGCTCCGAAGAAGAATTGGTCTCAGTTAAATCTTACAATCATTTGATCGCTTATTACTACCAATCAGAACGCTACCACCACGCCCGAAGATTGATGAAGGAGATGGAAGAACGAGGGATCTCCAAGAACCAAGAAACTCAAGAATTGATCGCGTGTTCATATCAAGCATTAAATAAATTTCAGGGAGTTCAATTGGCATTAAATGCCATCAGAGCGGATCAACATGAAGTTAGTCATCAATGTTTGACTAAGCTGTTCTCAATCCGGCCAAGAAATCCCTCTAAACTCGAACATTTCGATTCGATGGATGACCCCGTGCTTTCCTCTGGAACTGACCAAGGTGTCATAAAAGAATCGACAATAACGAGCAGGACGGAGGATCAGAGATGGATGCCGATTGAAGATTTCTTGAAACATCATGATTGGAATTTTGAACACTTGAGGAAGGATGGTCGTGCACTAGTGACTCTTACTAAGCGCCTGATGGAGCTTGGAAGATGGAAAGAAGCGAATGACTTTGTGGAAATGATTCTCAGTTTCGATCTGAACAAGAGTACGACCGAGAACCCCCGTCTGGCTATCAGCCCCTATTGGGCCACGAGTCTATTAGAGGCACTGGTGTTTGGATTATATAACCTCAAACGACAACTATCCACACGTGATTCTTCTAAACGTACCTCCCATCGATCGCAATCAGTCCCCAACGAAACCAACGCTTTCACAACTCGCCATCGTCATCATCGGCTACCGGTAGATTGCATCTTTCAATTTGTCGAGCGGTTTATCGATCAGCATGCGGGACACCAGATTAAAGCCAACACACGAATCATGTTGAATTGCTTCAGGATTCAGACCTTCCTTGCCCCTTCGGGAATCCAAAGGATATGCAAGATATGGACGAGTCGATACGGACTGGAGCCAGCTCGAATGGGCTCCAGATTGGGCATCCGACTCTTACACGTCATCTCTGCCTGGTTTCTTACGCGGCTCAGAGCTACCCAATCCCAAATCTCAAATCTTGATACCTCAGATCCTTCAAGCTCCCTAGCCCAAGACATCGGAAATAATCTGAAGGAGTTGGTCAAGGAGTACTTGATCATTGATGAGCACTTGATTGAATGTTTAGATTTGAATCAACCTCGAATACCATCATCTGGAGTAACGAGGGCAGGATTACTGATCGAGAGAATGATCTTGAATGGCCCGGTGGATGGGAAGTTGGTTCGGAGCAACTACAGATTCATCAGTCTTCAAGACCTCCAATCGATCAAGTCGAGCCTCAAGAAGATTTTCAAGATCCGGCCCAAGATCATCAAGCTGATGATGTATAACAGTCAAGCTACTATCTTAGAAGGGCAGAAGACAAGCGCAGATCTGATGCACTTTTATGGCCCGGTTTTTCGTGATGATGATGATGGAGGAATGAGACGGTTTTTGAGGGAGAAGAGGGATGGGGATGATGATAAGGATGATGGCAGCCCATTCAACCAGAAGTTTCATTCCTTGATCCAGCGCTTCAAAACTGGACAACAACAACAGGACCAGCTCCCGGACTTTTCTCCGCAAGAAGAATCAGAAGAGAACCAGCACAGGCTCGAATTGGTCGACAAGCTTTCTACGCTTACACGCCCTCCTCCTTCGCCATTCTCTCGTCACCCCTCGGCTTATCATGCGCTTCTCTGTTGGAGATCTGAAGACAAGCACTCGTCACCTATCTATTTTAAATCTTGCTCGTAATTCTTATTTTTCTCACTCTCGTTTTTTTCTTCTACTATTACTTGTTCTTTTTTGTTTTGTTTGTATGCGTCAAATTGCATTGTTGGTCAATCGTCATGAGGGAGTGGTTGGAGCGCGGTGTGTCGAGGAAGATAGCAGGGTGTATGAGAAAGGTGTTTCCTTATATGTGGGCGAACTTTTGTTGACCAGACAAAGACCTCTTGCCGGTTGTTCTTTTGTTCAACACTCACTGCTCGTCGCGGGAGAGATATAGCAAGTTGAAATTACTCCACCCGGCCTTCAAAAAGACACTGGGGACTGTAATGGCATCATTCTCTACTCGAAACCCACATTGCTATTTAGGAGTTACTTTCTTGAGTCTGACTCTGAAGGGCAGGTAGCACCCTGAGAGTTCCTGAGCCGTTCGGCTTGCAGGGGAGTCATCTGATCGACTACCTGTGCTCGGCTCTTGTCCAGCTCGAGGAGAGTATCCTCTTCACCGTCCTCGCGCATACACCCAGACCCATCTTTGTTGAGTCGGTCAACACCGAATTCCTTTTCTGGGCAACCAAAAAACCACGTGGGTTATCCACCTGTTGTTCTTCTTTTGCACCACCACTAATTAATACGCCGGAAGTTATCGCAGATGGTGGTGCTTCCTATTACGTCATCGCTCCCTCACCAGTAAGAAAGAGAAAGCCTTCACAAAAGAAGCGCAGTGGAAATTATTTATACTCCGCCTCGCTGGCATTGTTCCTCTTGACCATCCTCCATAGTTGTTTTCCTTCCTTTCCCTCAACGAAGCTGCTTGCTCTTTCTCCGCCATGAATACTACCCCCACTATCAAAAAAGGTATAATAACATTAATAATAATTAATATCTTGTCCTTCTGCCTGTGGCTCACCAACTCATATCCATCCCCTAATAATCACAGGCTCTGGATCAGACCAACATGCTGATCAACCGGAGCACAAGGAAGTCGATATTCTCATTGACCGATTCCGTGAGTCTTCCCTCCTTCTCATCACAGTCCAAGATTCGTGCCAACCGCATACCACCTATGAACTATTTCTTGACTGTCCACATAACAGTCGAATACAAGTCAATCACCAAAGGTCTCATCTCTTATTATGGGGATCTCGCCAGACTAGAGACCCAGTAAGATTAATTTATCTTTTCTCTCTGAGACATTGCAGCGCACACATTCCCTCATGATGCACTCCCCACTCATTGCTAACTAGCACGGCGAACGAGTTGATTAACATTGGAGGTCATATGCCAGTCCCTCTGCGTGAGGGCGATCAGTTCCTTCCCGAGGGCGGCTGGCAATCTATCCTCTATGATACGCGTGAACAGACTCGCGCAATGGCCGATCTTCATACCACGTTTGCTCACACCATCACTCACAGCGTCCTCCATACTCTCAACCATGTCAAGAATGACATCAAAATCGTCAGTCTTGGACTCTCCCCGCTCTCAAATCATCTCCAGCTCATGAAACATACATATCTCTCCCCCCCTGCATCCTCTTTCAGTTTATAACTGATCTGGAAACTGAACCCAGACGACTAGCTTCCGAAGTTGGCACGCATCGTGGTGAATCTACTCGATTGCTCTCCCAACTTGCTCAAGGCATTGCAAACTCCAAGAGCAACCCCCACGCCTTGGCTGCCAAGGATGACCCTGTCCTCATCCACCGTCGAGTTGAAGCGCAATTAAAAGACCAACTCAACTTTGAAAACTCGCTCACTCGTATGATTATTGGTAGGTCACCACATGGCTACTTGTGCTCATTCAAATAAGTGCATTTGGACTCACATTTCGACACGCGCTATTTTTGTTTATTTTTTATTTTTTTTTCAACAGAGTATCAAAAGAAAGCTTTCGAGGTCGAGAAACGTATCAACACTGACATTCAGGACGCAGTCAAAGAGTTTGAGGCTGCCCGAATTAAATCACAGGGTGGATCTAACCAACATTGGCAAGCCATTCACACCAGGATCACTCAGCTTGGACCCGAGTTGGAGTGGAACGAATATGCCAACAGAAGCGGACACTTGATTCCGGAATCTATCACCATGCGCGACGCCGCCAAGATCGCTTTCCCTGGGCAGAATGACGAGACCACCAAGCCAGTCAAAGTCGGATTCCTTGAGCGCAAGAAGCGATGTAAGTCCCCCATTTCACGTTGAACCAAAGGAGGATGCTGATATTCGCCTTCTTCAGACACCAAAAACTACAGAGAAGGATACTATGTCCTTAGCCCGTCGGGATATCTCCACGAGCACAAGTCCTCTGATCCTGCCAAACACGGGGAACCTGAAATGTCAATATTCTTACCCAACTGTAGTATTGGAGCTCCTGCCCGAGAAGGCTCTAAGACTTTCAAGTGGCACGTCGAGGGCAACAGAAGCACTAGTGGTGGTGCCCACATAAGCAGTCTCAAGAAGGTGAAGAACTCCCTTCGCATTGGTCGCAAGGATATCGCATTTAGCTTCAAAGCCAGGACTTATGCTGAGATGCAGCAATGGTGGGAAGTACTCCAACACCCTGCCAAGGCCTCTTGTGCGTGTTCCAAGGCCTCTGTCTTTACCCCAACCCAGTGCTGACCCCTTTCACGATCCTTTATGAAGACACTCAAGTCACGGTCAGGTCGAGCTTACCGGCAGGTGCAGCCGTTTCTGCCGTCACCGAGGTGGGACTAGATCACACTTCCGATCAGCTTGAGTCGCCGCCCACTGTCACCCGTCGAGTGGTGGAATCTAGTGATGAGGAGAGTGGTGGATCATCCGACGAAGAAGAGACTGCCCACAGCCATGGCCAGCTCTCCACCGCGCCTACTACACCTGCCGCCTTACATCATGACCACCATCCTCTTATGTCCCCCGACGGTGGCTCCGAAGGTCTCCCCGTCTACAAGGGCGGCGACCACCCTGAAGCTGCCATCGCCAGTCTTAAAGAGAAACCAGTCTTGCCCCCCGTTCAAGATGCCCCACAGGTATTTATTTTATCTTGTCACTTCTTTCTCAATCCATTCTCATCTCAACTCTTTCTCTCTTTTTTCTTATTGATCCAGTTGACTGTTTCCATTAGCTAGATACATCAACATCTTGAGCTCAAATGAAAGTCTTATCCTCTTCCCTTAATCACGGTATCTTATTATTATCATCACATCATCAACAGGACGTGCACAATAACTCAAAAAAAAGGGGGGGGGGGATTGGCTAACACCCGGATTTCGTTTCGCTTTGGCAACCTGGAAATAGCTGCTACCCCCTCTTCGTATTTCAAACATCGTTATGTGATATATTTCAAACCTGCAGCTCGGCTGTTTTTATTAGTATTCGAAATTCGCTCTTATCAATCATGAGACTTCATGGTTCTGAAAATAGTTGGCTGTTTTAGTAAAAGAAAAACAGATGTTTGGTTGATTTTATTTTCTCATCATCGTCACCATGTAGTCTCGGAATTCCCTGTTTGGCACCATGTGGTCTGTCACATGTTGTGGCTTGCCACACCATGTGTTTGGTTACATACAATNGAAGAAGGGGGAGAGGGACTTTCTTGAGGGGCAAGAAAGGACCAAGGAGCAGATAGGTGGTCCGGAGAAATGAGGCTCTAACTTGATGATATATTACTGTTCAGCAGACTACTGATGGTTAAATACACAATAAAGAGAGAGGCTAAGTAGTGGTTGAAGGAGTGCTTGGTACAAGCATTGCTTATAGGAACTACAAGCATGAAGAAGTGACAGGAGATGGTAAGCTGGAACAGCCAAGTGACAAGTAAGGTGAGCTGGTACAGCGGACAGGGGAGATGCACTGGAACAGTGAACAATAAGCTGGTACAACTTATGATTGAGAAAGAAATCTGCTGGAACAGCAGTGACAATATGAGTATAAAAGACTGGAACAGTCAGTAAGGGAAATTGGGAGGATGTGAGCGGAATATTAAGTTGTAATTCTGACACACCCCCGCGCGAACATGCGACTGAAGGTGATTAGGAGAGATGATTGTGTTGGAGGAATGGTAGTGATGTTTGATGACTGTTGATACTTTTGACATGATTGATGTTGATGCTGGTTGTGATGTGCTGTATTGATCATGTTGATTATGTGATGTTCGGAGTGATTTAAGTTGATTATCTTGATTTTTGAAACGTTCGGAACGACTTGTTGATGAAGTTGATTTTGCAGCGATCGGAACGATCCTTAATTGATTGTATTGATGATATAGTGATCGGAACGATCACAAAGTGTTGTGAGAGGAGTTGAAGTGGTGGACCGACGAGATGAAGTGAGTGGGAGCGATGGTGGTAGCGAGAGGGTAGCGACAAGGTTGATGAGAGGGTAGTGACAAATGAGAGGGTAGTGACAAATGAGAGGGTAGATCGACGAGCAAAGCAGGTGCGAGCATCAGAGATGTATTCGTTTCCGCAGTAACGAGGTGAGTGGCTGGAGGCCAGCGTTAGGAGAGCACCGACGATGGGCCAAGGACGAATAAGGGTAGTGATGATCGAGCCATCCGGAGAGAAGGAAACCAGGGTTGAACGACGAAGAGGGGATATGCTGCTGAAGTGATCGGAAAGATCGATTGGTTCTGTTGATGATGAAGCGATCGGAACAATCGCTTGTTAATGGTGTGAACCAGACTGAGAGCCTCTAACCAAGAGCCACCGCCAACGACCAGGAGAGATGAACAACGACCCAGAGCCACCACCGACAACCAGAAGCAATAACCGACAACCAGGAAAGGAAGGACCAGATCAATGAGTAGGGGGTCCCCGGAAGTGAAGCTGAGTGAAAGGGTGATGGGAGGATGGTTCAGGAGGAGACCCGAGACTGTAAATCTGTCAGGATTTCAGCTCAGGATGAAGAAGAAGGGGGAGAGGGACTTTCTTGAGGGGCAAGAAAGGACCAAGGAGC
>LAVV01013094.1:8996-19562 GCA_001263375.1 Puccinia sorghi
GTTACACTACTGTAAGAAGGGAGTTAATAATGAGTAATACCTAGGTAAGAGCAATGTTTCTATCAAGGAAAAATAAAGTCATTGCCTCCCCTTTTGGGGTGGTGAAAGGGGCCCCTTTGTACGTTGGAAACTCCCCTGTTCTTTTTGTTGGTTTTCTTAACTAATGCATCACAGAACATTTTTCAACAAAAGCATGTCCTGAGTTTCAAAGGAGTAGGATGTACTATCTGGAGTTTCAATGCTCCAATTTTGAAGATATCAGTTGTAAAAAATTTCATCTCATTGGCAATCCACAACAGGAAGAAGAACCAACTCAACCCAGCATCTTCAGAAACTTCAAGACCACACCACCACAACCCTCCTCCTCCAATAAACTCCTGTTCCAAGTCCACCAATTCTTGGATCTCCAAAATATTTTTGAATAATCACAGCAGTTATATTATTACTCTTACTTTAATGAATAACTTGATAATTTTTTCCTCATAATATTGACCCTGTTTTTATTATTATTATCACGTTTTTCAGTAATTTTTATCAAGTGAAATCAAATCTCTGTCAGCTCTATCTGAATAAGAAGGATACAATGCCCAAAATTCTCACACTTTTTCTCTTCTTCTATTTCCCAATAATTCTTTCCTTATTTATTTTCTCCCATTTGCACTGCTTTTGCCCGCTCCCACTTTGTAGTTTTAGGACTCAAAGATCCTCTCCATTTTCCAGGCCCCGTTCTTTTTAAGTATTGGCTCAAGCTGGTCCAGATGACTTGAATTGGGATGAAAAATGTTCTAGTTGTTTTCATTCAACTAAAAATCACAAACACAGGGAGAAAGCCAACTTTTATTGATGTTATCAGTTTTTATCTTGCATAGTTTTGTCACAATTTTCTTCTGTATTCTCTTCTCTTTGCTCCCTTTTGAATCTTGAACTGTTTTTTCTAATTTTTTATTCTTGAATTTCTTTCCTTGTTTTCTTAATTACATATATATGTATAGGTTTTGAATTGTCAATGGACAACAAGTTCGTATTTTGAAAAAAAAAAAGCTGAGCTGGAAAAATAAACTGAAAAAATAATTTTCTGACAATGTTCTTGCCATTTTTTCTTTTTTTTTTGAAATTAGGCCTCCAACCCCCCCCCCCCCCCTTTTTTTTTTTTTGGTGAAGAAATTTGGTTGACAACCCCCATATCTTTTCTTATTTTTTCTTTTTTTTTGGTGAAGAAATTGGGTTGACAACCCCCATTTCTTTTCTTATTTCTTATTTATTTTTTGGTTTTGGAAATTAGGTTTCCAACCCGTGCCTTTTTGAAAGAGATTGGGTCTCAGACCCCCTTTTTGCTGCCCACCCCCCTTTCTTTTTAAAAGAAAATGGGTTGCCAACCCCCTTTTTTTACAATCAGGGCAGCAACCTGCAGTTCTTAAAAAAGGATTAGAATGGAAACCCCTAAAATTGGTTGAAGATGTCTGTCAAATTTTGAATTAGGCTGAGTTTTGAATCTCAGCAGCTGCTTACCCAAAAGCACACAAAATTCAATGAAACACCTATCTTTAATTCCCAAAACTCAACCAATAAAAGCTCAAAATTTATTTGACCCAAATGCACTCCAGAATTCAAATCAAGAATTTCAAGGATTGACCAATAGAACTCTTGACTTGATTGGATTCATCAGTGAAATTTCAAACCTGATAATTGGCTAGGTTGGAAATAACCTTGCCAACTAACAGTTCTCAGAAAATCAATCTGATATTTCCTCTTTTGGCATAAAATCCTTCCTGAAAGGTCAATGTCAACACTGGAAATAGTCCCTCAATCAATCATTGTTCAATCATCACAGACCTCAAGTGGATCATTCTCATTTCTCTGACAACCTTTTTGAAGCACTCTCCCTCATCATGACATCCTTTATCTCTTATTCTTTGAAGCAATCTGTTCCTCATTGCTATTTTCTTCTCACATGCACTCTATTCTATTCTCATGTTTGATCTCTTGTAATTTTTTCATTTATAGTGAATTAATATTATATGTTCTTGCACCTTAACCTTTTGGCAATAGCCATTCCCCTATTGAGTTCCCTTGCTTTGAGACTGATCTATTGTATTTGAGACACCTAAAACTACCTATCTCTTTTGGCTTCAACCAACCAAATACTCTCTTAGTAAATTGGGTTGGCTGCATGAATGGGTCTTAACCTCTTTTGGATCAATTGGGGATGTCTTGGTGACCCCTGGAGAAGTCACACAACTTTTAATGGGGTTCACTGATACAAGTTTTGGGGGTCACTTTACTAGCTCCCACTGCAAAAAAGAAAAACTTGCTCAACTGCCTGCAGTTGACATGCAGCATGCTCCAGCCAAGCTTCAATCCAAACTCCACCTGTTTGCATATGCAAATTTGTTGACAAAATCACTGTAAAGTCTGCACATCAATTGTGTATCAAAGCTTGGTTGAATCACTCTTGAAGAAAGTAACACCAGAAGCTTTGCTGGACTTTCAAGAATTTCAGCTCTAGGAAGTTGAGCCAGTTTTTTTTTTGCAGTGTCTCTAACAGAAAGGTTCACTGAAAAAACACTTTCTCAACTGCTCGCAGTTGACATGCAGAAACTCCCAGGAAGCTTCTGTTGCTGCTCCAACCTTTCTCCAAGAGTGATTCAACCAAGATTTGATCACTGCCAAAAAAACCCGGCTCAATTGCCTGCAGTTGACATGCAGCATTCTCCTGCCAAGCTGCCATCCAAAGTCCACCTGTTTGTATATGTAGATTTTTTGGCACAGTGATTGTGCATCAAAGCTTGGTTGAATCACTCTGGGAGAAAGGTGGGAGTAACACAAAGAGCTTCATTGGAATTTCTGCATGTCAACTAATTCTTTTTACAGTGCATACTGCACATTGAATGTGCCAAATCATCCACATATGCAAACAGGTGGAGTTTGGATGACAGCTTGGCTTGAGCATGCTGCATGTCAACTGCAGGCAGTTGAGCAAGTTTTTTTTGCAGTGGCTGATTATACATACTGATATCATATTAAACCTTAGTAATATTGGCTTATGAATTATTGAATGGGAAATTCGATAAGAATTATATTGATGGGGAATGGCAGCTGTTAGCTTGAGGTATCATTCTGTTGAGATTGTAGCATCAATAGTCACTCATGGCCAGCTTGGGTGTCCCCAACCACTGCAATGTTTGATATGTGTTTGGGTGACAGTGAAACAAGCCATTCCTAGGTAACTTAATTCAAGAAATTGGGTAAGCATCTCAATCTTCTCTGTGATGAAAATAAGTCTTCCTTTTTTTTTCTCATCTTTTTGTACATTTTTCAACAACGGATGGAGGGTCCAGAGTCTGGCTTTGTACCATCTTGAACAACTCACCCCTGTTTATAGGGTCTTCTGGCATTGGCTTCATGTCATCTGTTCCACAAAATTCACATCTCGCGTGAAACAAAAAAGTGAAGCTTTTGCCCCACTTGTTGCACACATTCATGGGGTCACATTGGTCGATGCAGGGCCAGACAATGCCGGTTTGAAAACCTGAGAATTTACCCCCTTCTTTCTTTGAAATCAAAGAAGTAAAAAGGGATAGAGAAATCTTGATAAGCTGGAAGACAGCATGTGATGTGATCAGATCAGGCAAAGTCTTTAGCTCTTCAATTTTTTAAGAAAATTAGGAACTGCGAAATTGCTCAAATGATTTTCTGATTGTTGCCCACATGTTGTGAGTAAAAAAGAAAGGAAGGACATTTTATCTGTAGGGATTCATTTTTCAGCAGATGACTTGTGAGGATATAAATGCCATTGATTAGCCCAATATGGCAAGAGTACTAAGCAGATGGAGGTGTTGAAGGTTTCCTCGGTAGAAGCATACAGACCCTTCCTTAGTGTCCCGCTGGTGGCTGGCCAATCACGACTGACTGGAACCTCCACACCACAACCAACCAACACCCTCAACATTATGAACCTCGCTGCAACCACCTCAAGCTCAATCGTCCGCTGCGTCCGTGGCCGATTGGCGAAGAACCCTCTTCGTGCTGCTCAAGTAACCCCTGCGATATCCTCCATTTACAATCGCAGACCATGGTCTAGTACAACCATCAAACAATCCGACAGGTACGTCTGTTGCCCTTCTCCTCGCCTATCTCCCAAGACAAACAAACAAATAAATATTAAAATCTGACCATTCCTGCTTGGATTCTACTGCAGTCTTTTCGTCCATCGAGACACATCGTACAACAATGCCCAAATCCCATTCGAGTTCACCCCAGAGTACATGGAGAAAGCTCAACGATGCATAGAGTGAGTAGATTTCAAAAGAAAAGAAAAAAAAAAAAAAGGGCTTTGAGTTGGCCTGCATATGCTTACAACCACCCATATATTTGGCTCCCTTGTGCTGTAGCAATTTTCCTCCTCAGTACAAGAAGGCCGCTGTCATCCCTGTCTTGGACTTGGCTCAACGACAAAATAACGGTTGGACCTCAATCAGCGTCATGAATTATGTCGCCAAATTATTGGAAATGCCACCCATGAGAGTGTACGAAGTAGCCACTTTTTATACCATGTTCAACCGGTCAGTCCCAATATTTCTTTCTTTTCACAGAAGAAAGCGGCGATAATCATGAATGAACAGCTAATAGCGCTTTTTTTTTTCGAACAAAAAAAAAAAAAAAGTGAGCCGGTTGGAGAACATTTTGTTCAAATCTGTACCACCACCCCATGTATGCTGGGAGGATGTGGGTCTAGTCTGATTGTCGAGGCGATCAAAAAGCATTTGGGAGTTGAGCTAGGCCAGACGACCAAGGACAAGAAATTCACGGTGATTGAGGTGGAGTGTCTGGGAGCTTGTAGCAATGCGCCAATGGTCCAGATCAATGACGATTTCTACGTAAGCTTGTTTTCAAACTTCCTGGAGAGTTTTGCTTGTAGCCTTCATTCCAATCTACCTTATTCTTGTGTTGTTGTTGTTGTTTTTTTTTTTATCTGACATTGTTTGCGAGGTTTTGTTCCTACAGGAGGACCTCACTCCCGAATCTATCGTGAAGGTCTTGGACGAACTGGCCGCCGGACGCAAGCCCAAACCTGGCCCGCAATCATCCCGGAAAAGCAGCGAGCCCGCAGGCAAGCTGACATCCCTCAACGAACAAGTGAGACCCTTGTTACCTCCCCTATTTTCCATTACGCTCGTGATATATTTATCTGGATGCTGATGGTATCAAAATCACCTTCTTTTTTTTTTTTTTTTTTTGAAAACAACCTCGAAGCCTTACGGTCCGGGCCAACATTGTATTGAAGAATTCCGATAGGGAACTCCAAAAGATGGATTTCCATCAAGAAGCCAAACGAATCTCGTGTGTAAACCAATGAACAGCCCCTTTTGCAATGCATAAGTTTTATTGTGTAAGGGCGAATATGCGTATATGCAGTCATATGTTGAACACCGACGCGACGAGTCCATTGGATTGGACGTGTGCTCTCTAGCTATCCTGAAGCACATTCAAGCGGCCAAGATATAGCTTGAGTGTGCTGTACAATTGACGATGGAATACTTTCCCAGCATCAACTAGTAGGAAGAGCAGTCCCATAAAAACCGGCTGATATATATTGGCTCTAGTAAGGGTGATCATTGGATGATGATGTGTGGAGTATGTATAAATTCAAGTAGAAAGTCGGGGGTTATGCGACTGGCTCTTGTGCCGGCAAGTTCCACCTCATGCATGTCGAATGTCCGCTCCTAGTGTGACTCAAGGACACCCCCAGAGAACGAGCAAAACTTGACTTGTTGTTAAGAGTAAAATCAGAGAAAGTGAAGAAAGGTGGGCCTTTGTGGCTTGTTACGTCACTTGGGCACAGATGATAGTTATGTTTTGTGGGAGAAAAGCTTTGGAGAGTGCAGTGCTGGGGGTAGGGGGCGACAATGAGCAAGGACTCGCTGTGGGACAAACAAGGGACGAGAGAGGAGACCGGACCCAGCTCCAGAAACAGGGGCGATAATTCATGTGTTGTGTGCGTAAAGACGCCGTTATACGCTTCTCTCGGCCTAGCGCGTGTGTTATCAACAGTTGTGTATCTTATGTTTCAATGGCAAGCGAGGTAAATAATGAAACCGGGATCTATACAACAACAATGTGGGGATATAGGCGTGTCTCTCTCAGGAGGTGCTATCTGAATGGTTGATGGTTCATCCTTAAATAGCCCAAAATGGTGGTGATAAGATAGATGAGAGACTCGGCCTTCATACAAAATTGTAATGAAGTGAAAGTATAAGAAATGAAATAAAATAAAATAAAATGGAAGAGACAGAAGAAGAAGAAGAAGGAGGAGGAAAAAGGAAAAAGTTGTTGATGGACGAAGGCAGTTGTTTAATATACACAAAAGAGGGTGAAGCTTTCGGTGATCATCTCAAAGTGATGTTTATACAATAGCACTGCAGCCAATAGAATAGATAAGATATCTCTGCCGGGAGGTGTTGTAATCTGTGAAGAATTCAGGAAGAAGAAAAAAAAGGAGGGGTTTTGAACAAGAAAGGTAGGACAGAAGAAAAGAGATAGGAGATAAAGCTCAGAGGAGGTCTCGGTAAGGAGTAGGGATGGTTTTAGATGACCAGTGGACGTTCGATGGCGAAGTTGGAAAGGGAGGTAGAAGTTTTGATGACTTTCCAGAGGGATTTAGGTTCAGGTCGAGAGGATAATTTGAGGGACAAGGGGGTGACGTCATCTGTGGAAGGGCGGGGAGGAGCAGGAGGAGGAAGCCGACTATGGGATGGTTTGGGATGGATGGGAGAGAGGTCTTCGTTGAGTTCCAAGGCGGGAGAGAGAAGAGAGCCGGCGGAGGAGAGACGGGCGGCTGAGAAGCGAGTGGATTTGACGGGGACGGAGAAAGTGCCGGAAGAGGGGGAGGAGGAGGTGTGGACTTGAGCGATCGGCATCGGACCCGAGATCCGTAGCGACCCCGCATCCATCGGTGGCGCTTTACGTTGCTTCACAAACCCCGCTACGGAGAAGGCCCGCTTGCGACCTAAGGAGGCCTTGGGTACTGTTGCCACAAGCGGCTCCACCGTCGGGCTGAAAAAACTCCGCCGCGCGTTGGGCCATGGCCGGTTGCTCATGTTCCGCGCTTCAGCTGTCACTGCTTTATTCATTCCATCAGGTAAGCCTTCCAGTTGGCCCACTGAGGGTTGTGCCTTCAAAAAAAAGAATCAATCAAATATCAGTGTTAAGAAAGGAGACTTGGATGCCGCCAAGGGCGCGGGGACTTGACTTACAGAGATTTGGATGCGCTGCTTCTGGGATGAGTAGGAGGTTGTACGCTTGTGTAAAGAAGAGACCTCGTAGGAAGATCTGCGATGATGATCATAGTTGATTTGAGGATGGTAGGCTTGCGGGGTAGTTCTTCTAGGGTGAGAGAGTGGATAGCAGGCAAAGGGGTCATCCATGTCGTCCGTGTCGCTATTCTCGTGGTCAGAGACACACGAGGGAGTGGACCAACTGAAGTGCGTCTGGTCGGCTTGAGGGACGTAGGGAGTGCTGTGAGCACTTGCGTAATTTCGCGCCGGTCCATACCCAAACGGCCGGTTCGAATCGCTCGTAGGCTCATAGTTGCACAGTTTGATCATCGTTGATCGGTCATACTCGTCCTCGCAAGTGAAGATTCCTGATGGCAAGACTGGAAAGAGAGGCATTAGCTTTTCCTCCCCTCCTGAAGAGTAGCCTTTGGAAGAAAAGGCTTACCTGCTACTCGGGCAGCTTGGTTCTGTTCGGATTGGTGTTCTGACTTGAAGTCGCCCGCGGGGGAGGTGGGGGGTGACATGAGACTGCAATAAAGTTCCAGAGCTTGACGCATAACCAGATCCTCAGGCCGTTTGGTTTTGGAGTTGTTGAGGTGATCATAGCAGGCGGCCACATCCAGCTTGTGGGCAGAGAAAGACGAGGCGATGGTAATAGGTGCAGGGGATGCGATGGCTTCCAGGAGTTCTTGCATGCGTTCCAAGTCAGCTGAAGGGCGCTTGGCTACGGGTGGTTGGGCCTTCATTGATGATGTTCTAGTGTTTTTATTATTATTTTTTTTGCGTTGTAGGTGAGAATTGCAGGCAGTGATTGCAAGCTATGTGAAGACTACTTTCCAAGCGAATTCGATGGAAGTGCAGTGAGCCCGGGGGTGAGTGGAGAGTGGATGAGGGCAGGCGCTATGTAAAGACAGAGGACCAACCCTGAGCAACCGCTGCTGGTTGAGAGATGAAATAGTCGTCCCGAATAAATTTATGGGGTGGGTATCTCTATTGATAATTGCGCTTGGTCCAAACGATTGGCAAGCGTCAAATGGTACAAATTAATGGCCCGGATGAGAAAGTTGAGAATATGTATATAATAGTATCGAGAATGAAGAAAAGAAACCGGCGGCAGCTTGAGAAAGAAATATTATTTATCTGGAGAATTCTTTGATGTCTTTTTGTTTTTTTTTTGTTTGGATGGATGATGTCAATAGTCACTTTGGCCTGAACCAAGACTCATCCATGGGCTAGAATTAAGAGTGATATGATACTACGAAAATGAGAAGGTGCCAGTTAGAATGTAAAAACTCTTGTCGACTGGGGCTGGGCCTAATTGTCTACGCTGGTTCAGAATGAGAACGGTCAGTCAAGATATTTTTCTACCTAAAGGACTCTCATCAGACTGGCTGTAGCTAGCGATGGTATCAGACTCGGATGTTTCTAGCTAGCAAAACTGCTGCTCTGGCTGAAGCTAGCTTTTCTCACAACCAGCTGCTCAGGCCTTCTATCGCTAATTCTCACGCCCCTTTTATCTATCCAAGTTCCCATTCAACGCCATGGAGGCAATCTAATTAAGCAAGTGATCAACACCGGTGCTTCACACCGCTAAGACCCAACATGTGTGAAGCCAGTAGTGGTTCACCGTTCCATCTAACAACTTCTTGATACACATAGCTCTGACTGGAACAAAATTGGATAAAATGTAACACACCCGAAAGACTCATGGGAATATCATGATCTCAACGAGCAGGATTTTTTCCCTTGCTTTCTATAAACCGGAACTACACGCTGTTGCGTTCTCGGGTAAATATGTCGGGCCATTACCTTCGGAGAGATGAAAAGCAATCGCTCATGAGAGCGACTTTTAGGAGGATGATGAAGAACATTGATGCAACAAGATAGTGTGCGAATGGCGAATGACATCGATATTTATTATATGTACCTCAGGGCCCCGGGGCATGAAAATCTAGATGTCTGGGTCACAAGCCCTGGGACATCACCATGAGTGCGGGAAACAAGCCGGCGTGACATCATGAGGGCTATTGGGGAGGAGTGCCCCTTGTATGTTATGGCTGGCTTGTCCGCTATGTGCATGACGGCTAGGAGAGACCTTCGGAGGGGATTCCAGTCCCGGCGGACATGCACCCTGCCCCTATTATCCATTCTGGTTCACCTCCCGCCATGCATCTGTCATCCCGGCCGTGGCCTGCCGTGTACTTCCGACACGCCCAGGATGTTTGGATCAGTTGAGCTGCAGGAGTTGGACGTGGCTCTGGAGCCAACTGACAGAACTAGAACTGTACAGTGGTGAGCTGCAATCGCCAGTTAAACAGGGCCCGAAACATTACAATTTAACTGCGGACCCGACGTTTGTCCAGCTCGATGAGTCTAAATACTCCCTGACCACATTTTCTGCCATGCCAAGATGCCCCTACGGACTCATCCACTGCTTTCCCAGCTCCAATCAGCAACACACAAAAATTATTCTTGAAAATACCTACAATAATATAGCCCTCTGACTCCTGGATTCTCAACAGAAATACCTTTCCATTGACTCGATAAAAACGCCAGCCTACCTTTCGAATGCAACGTTATGGGCCATGTCATGTCTCATGCGGTGTGCGAACTCCAAACCTGGAGTATGCCAGGTATAAGAGGTGGATTTGGTTATAATGCAATCAACATCAGTCTTTCCTCTCCCAAATCAAGCCACCAGTCACTATAGATTAAGAGTCAAAAACTCTAAAAAATGTCATCCACTCATTAGGCTCATGGTTTGAGTATTTACCTTAAGCTTTTTCATGGTTAAGATAAGGAGCTTTAAACCCAAGTGAGAAGATCCATTACCTCCACCATCCAAAACAAACAAAGATATACCAATATTTATTGGGGGTTTGACATATGACCTACCTTCTTTGGATGCACGACCCATCGGACGTCGCGGCGCTGTGGGTCACGGAACCAATTTGCGGTACACAAATTGGGGTCGCAGGTCAAATTTCTAAAATGTGGATTGTTTTTTTTTTTTTTTTTTTTCATTATTTTTTTGGGGGGTCAAATTAAAACAAATTTGATGATAATGACTACTTTTCCTACCCTTTTTAGGGTGAAGAATTCAATGGTAAAGTCAAATTATTTTTTTATTTTTGGTACTACACCTGGCTTTTGGATGTTTTTTTTCCTGATTACAAAGCAATGCATTTTGGCCAATTTAATTGTTTTTCCCACACTTTCAACAGTTTGAAACACAATGGTTTAATCTATTTTAGGTTAAATGTAATAGATCTCCCTTTTTTTGGGGGTGTTA
>LAVV01013105.1:0-10560 GCA_001263375.1 Puccinia sorghi
TAGAAACACAGATACAAGTTGGGATACAGGAGGGATACAGATGTAGATAGAGATGGGATAAGGCATGGATACGTTAAGGAACCCCCATAGAGGTTCCGGGCTTTTTTTCCTGGTGAACTGCACCAGCAAAGACTAACCACAGATTATCTCAGCCCAGAGCTCTAATTTGAGCCAGTGGGCACTACTCCTGGGATTAATTCATTTTGCAGGCATGTAAGCTTTAATATTGAATTTAGTACCAACCAGTGCAGTTGTGCTCCTAGATTAGAGGTACTAATCAGGGGTATAAACTTAGTGCTGAAACCATCAAGAATCAGCAATATTTTGGAAAAATGAGCAGTACATTAATGACGTAGTGCCCTAATGGAACTACATAGGAGATAAGATCTTATATATTTGAAGGGCTTTTTCTGTTGTAGCAGCAGTTAGCTGATCAATCACTGGAGGTGAAGCTATGGATTCCCAGCTCAATCTATGGTAACAGCTCTTGCTTTTTCTTTTCTTTTTTCTTTTTTCAGATACCCAGACTCAGCTTGTATCTTTTGGAAATAGGCCAGTTCAGATAGGGAGACTTTTTGTGAATGTCATAAAAACCAGCTGTCTGCTTGCTTGAGTAGATTTTATTGTCAAAAACTGGAGTTTTAAATTCAAACCTTATAACTTTGCCTCGGTTAAAAGTTTACTCTTTGCAAAAAGTTTAATTACGAGCAAGCAACCATGTGAACTGGCCTCATGTTCACCCGATGTTATGAATCTTTATGTAGACATGCTTCATGATTATTCATGCTTGCTGAGCTTTCAAGTCAGTCTGAGCGGTAGCCGAATAGGGGTTGATCAAGAGGTCTGTGAGTATGTATGCGGTATCGGCGGGTGGTACCTGCATAGTACATACTACATATACGGCCGAATGATCGATGCCGACATGCGTGGCTGCCTGCCTCGACGGTTTATGTAATCTGCACGTGAAAAAGAGACGATCAGCGACAATCAATTAATTTTGATAGTTCCCGAAATGACAGAACGACCAGATTTCACGTGCGAAAGTCGTGATCTGCGGTAAGCGGAGACGGGGCTTTTTTGATCGCCTGCTCTCGACAGTCCTGTTGACCGTCGCTCAAAAATAACCAACCACATTTATCGATTCCTCAACGTTGAAATTCTGAATCTGTTGACCATCTCCAGCTTGCTTGTAAAACACTCCATCCCCTTTGACATTCAACACATCATTCAATTAATCAATCTCACTGGAACGAACCCCTTCGGATAGATGATCGACCATCTACTTGGCCGCCCGTCTGTCTCTTGGAGAAGGACCCAGGTCATTCTGGTCTTGCTGTTCTGGGTATGGAGGTTAAGATCAGGCGACCCTAGTGGTCCGGCTGGTGTCAAGCAGCTCAACAACAGATTCAGTTAAGTTATCTTTGACTTCTCGTGCCACAATTTTACATACTTACAACATGCTCTGTAAGAGTTCGTCATCGCTTGCTCATACAACAAGTGTACATCTTTCTGCTTTACAGAAAGATTCACCCCATGGCAAATCTCCGTCACCCTGCTCACTTGTCTCTATGGTATCCGTCATTGGGATACTCTGGTTGGCCTTGCTGGTGAATTCATTCTCACATTGTCCCAAGTTCATCATCCAATTAACTAATGTCAATTCGATCAATCTAAACTTAGCCCCAGAGCCATTGGCAAGGCTTTACTCTCGTGGTTTCTATCGTTCAACATGGATTAATACCGCACTTGACGCTGGTTTTGCCACCGCTGCTCCCATCCCATTGAAGTGGCTTCGAGATATTCTCAGTATCCTATTCAGCGGCTACTATCTGATATACGCAAACGAAGCTGATGAAAAGCTACGGAGGTATCGTGCGGTTCCCACTGTAATTTCCTTTTCCCTTCAAGCTTGATCGAAATTTCTCCACCCTCAAAATCCACGAAAGAATTTCTACTCTCTGGTCTGTGTAATTCATATTAATGACGACCTTGCTGCTCTAAATTCAGGTCGAAGTTTTAAGAATCACTTGGGAGAAAACCAGTAACCCAATCATTCAGTTCTTTACTCGTACACATCGCCCCTCCATACCAATCAAGCGCAAATTTATCTTTCCCAGACCCTATGGCTCCAAGTATACAAAGCCCATCACTTGCTGGTTATACTCCGCCCGCTCTGATCTTGAACTTGTTCGGACGAAAAACCTAATTTTAGATGTTCCTGGAGGCGGTTTCATTGCCATGAGGTATACATCCCGACTTCTCCGTTAATGCTAAGAAGAGTCGACCTTTAGCGCTTAATTTTGAAACCATCATAGCTCATCTGTTCGTCACCTCTGTATGTAGTCCCACTCACCACGAGGAAAGAATCATTCATTGGACGATCAAGACGGGCACCCCCATCCTATCAATTGATTATTGCAAAGCGCCGGAATATCCATTTCCATATGCAATCCATGAGTGCATGGATGTTTACCGCTTGATCCAGGAGTCGAAGGGAAGAGTTATCGGTATGGGTCGAGATATGGTAGACATTGTCCTCACGGGAGATTCAGCGTACGTGATCCTAGAATCAATCCTCTTTTATCATGAATTATATTGCTGGTCATAGCAAGCGCTGAATCTTCATCAAATCATGACAGGGGTGCTAATTTATCAGCGGCAATGATCATTTCAATTATTGAATCAAGCCCCGGTTCGCCTTTCCACGGGCTTCCCTTACCAGTGGGAATTATCTGGCTATATGCTGCATTAGACTTCAACTTTACCTCCTGGATGTCACCCGAAAATCTCAGGATTCTCAGAAGGGGTAACTCGTCGTCTAACCTACCTGACGGCATTCTAGAAGCCAAAAGCCACCTAAACCACAAAAGTCCCTTGAGTGTCGTTGACGATCGAGTCAAGCATCATGAGATAGAACTGACTAGCCGAGAAATGAAAAAAAAGTTTCGCAAAAGTTTCGCAAACTTGCCAGGTATGGTAGCTACTTGGAAGCGGGCTTTGACGCCTAAGGTCGAGCGAAGCCTTTCGGATGTTGAATTGAAACTGAGTGAGGACGAGACCTCGAATGCATTCGATGACAACAAAGGTGACACTGCGGATCTGGGTGAGGAATTAACCAACAGTCCTGCGACTGTGGATAACGAAAAATCATTGGGCGAGAGGGTACTGTTCCACGAAGAAGAATTCTCGAAATGCGAAACTTCGGTAGACGCCGGGCAACAAACTCTAAAAGTCCCAGAAGAAAGTAGCCCTGCGGGGTTGGCGCACCCGAAGGCTCATTCTCAAAGAAAGGCTTTTGGAACTCATTTAACCATGACGAGCAGAACTGGGTTTTTTAACGATAGAATTATCAGTCCCTCAATGGTGCTTGCGTCTCTTTTACGATGATGATTGAAGGCGTGATTTTTTTCTTTTTGCTGATACAATCTATGTCTCTCCATTTGCTCATTGCATGTTCCTGCAGATGCGATGCATGGCGATTTGTTATGTTGGACCTCGTAACGCACCAGATCTTACCAAGGATCACCACATTTCACCCATCTTTACACCCTCCTCTATCTTAGCTCAATTTCCACCAGTTTATCTAGTGTGCGGTGAAAAAGATCCGTTTGTGGATGATACTGTGATCATGGCTGGCAAGATTAGAGAGGCCAAGCAACAGCGCAAAAGAGAGGCTGTATTGAATTACCAGAAGGGGAATGGTGATTTCAACTTTACGCCACCGAGGAAGCTAGACCCAATCTTAGAAGAGGAAGAAGGGGATTGGGTACAAATGCGGTAGGTTACATGAACTTTTGGGATGGGTTGATTTGTTCTACTACTAATAATCTCTGAGGGTGGATGATTTCTGTACTTTCTTAGTATTTTTGAAGGCTGGAGTCATGGATTTGGCCAAATGCTGGCTCTATTACCTGAAGTTCGCACGGCGTTGGATTTGACTGCAGATTTCATCTCGTCTGCATTTCAAAAGCACGATGCGAGAACGCCAGTTACGACCACCACATCACTTCATGTACCCTCCTCAAGCTCGGTGGCAAGGGTGCTGAAGGTCCAAGCAGAGCCTACATCTGAATCATTTGATGATGAGGCATTGACATTCACGCCACGACTTCGACCCCGTGCTGAATCTGGATCACGGTCATCATCTCCCTCGCCGCGTGTGTTGAACAACAGACCAAGCAGGTCTGGGACGGGTCTTTTGGGTGGGCTTTCCGGTTCACCGACTCAGCGTCCATTGCTTCCATCCCTACGTATATCACAGGGACTGTCTGAATCATCTAAAGAGATAAGTCTTGCGACCCCAACCATTGGACATGGTACCTTCTCACCGGAAAGAGCCAGCCCGAAAGCGCTAGTTGATTATAATGTGGCATCGGCGGCTGCTATTGTGACGCCCCCAGTTCTTCCCACGGAGCCTACTGCGATTCTATCGAATCGAAAAGAAGGAAGCATGCTTGATGACCATTACGATTTACTACACCGTAGACGTGAGGAAGCAGGCTATGGTCTTCCGCCCATGAAGACACCCGAAGATCATTTCAAGCCACTGGAGTTAAGTAGTAGTAATAGCTATGCCTCTGTGGAGGGAAGACTGAATTCGGATGTGGTACAAGGACAGTATGTTGGAGAGGAGGACTTGCTCGAACGGAGGTGGAAGGATGCGAGTTATGGGATTACCCACCAGCCACCACCGGAATCGAATCCATCGGGGTCGGTTACCAGTGATGGTGATGGTTAGGGTTTTTGAGTGTATAATATTGTAGCTGGATTGTCTTTTTTATTTTATTTTTTAATTTTAGTGTGTGTGTGTGGCTATTATTATGAGTGTAGGATTAGCTAGTTGGGCAGATTGGATTGTTTTTATTAATGGACAAAAAAAGATTGTGTATATCTTGAGTGGTTTTATCGAGGAGAGATTCACATCCAGGAGGAGTGTTGGTTGTTAGATACGCATATGAGTGAGTGTGTGTTTCCCTGTTGGGGAGTATTTAATTGGTCTCTGTCTCATTGAAGTTTGGAGGATCATTCATTCTTTTTTTTTTTTCTTTAGGACGCAACACACTTCGAAGCTGTGCACCAGCACACCACTACCACTAAACGCAGATCTCAGCAATCGAAGTAGTTATGGGTTGGGTGAGCACCTTGGCCAGTGTGGGAATAGGTAACCATTATATCTTTCTCCTCCCCTTTTACGCACAGCAGAGATGGTAGCTAATCACTCGTTTTTTTATTTTCTTATTGTTCTAGCATTGGGCTCGCCGTTGGTTTATCTGGACCAATACCGTTCGTTGAGTTTAGATTTGAATTTTTTTTTTTTTTATTTGCTGATACATTATTTTGTATGAGGTGTTTATAGTGCGAATCCAGAGGTGCAAGAGTTCGGAAGGTTTTTCGCATCTAATCTGTGTGGTTCTGTTGTGAGTTTATTTTTCTTTCCTTTTTTTTATGTGTTAAGTAGTGTTGTTAATTGTTTATGATGAGAGAATAGGATAGCGAATATCAGTCGAGTTTTTTATTGGCTTGGGGATCGATTTGATACGGCCTTGTTGGTGCAGTCGTTGTTGATGATAGCAGCCCAACTGGCACTCCTCCGACTCTGTCTTAAATACTCACCCATCACTTCCCCTCATGGGGAGTCGCAGGAGAGCAACAACGAGGATTATTACTACTCCATAGACTCCTATCTCGACCTCTTCGCTCTCCTCTTCGCCATCGAGGCCGCCCTCTTCATCCTCTTCCAGCAGCACGATTCATTCATTCAGGCTATTGGTTTCTTCTCCTTGGGTCTCGAAAGCACTGTGCGTTTGATAAAAAAAAATTAATAATTTACCCTCTAGTTTTCTCGTGATAACTTGTTTTTTGTTCTTTTCCAAAAAAAAAAAAAAAAGCTACCTATCCCTCAGTTGTTGACTAACTTTCGTAGGAAGTCATTGGCTGGTCTCAGTAATATGGTCTTGCTTGGTTGGCTGTTTGGCGATAGCTTCAAGTCCATCTATCTGGTCTTTGTCTCTCCCGATTCCAACTCTATACAATTCAAGATATGGTCAGTCTTGATACCTTCTCTCTATTATTATTTTTTGAAACTCAAAAATTATTATATCTTTTTGTTGGATAGTGCCCTGTTTCAGTTGTCTGTCGATATCTTAATTCTGGCTCAGGCTTTTCTCTATCGTCGTCAGACTAAACTCGAAACTCATCCTAGTCCTGATGATGATCTGCATGTTGTTGATGTTGATGTTGCTACGACTCGACTGACCATTGTTGAGAATGATGAACATCTGGTTGTTGTTTGAATCTCTTAAATTTAAAAAAAAATAAAAAAAATAATCTAAAAAATGGATTTCTTTGTCCAACTCAACCAGTTCCTCGATACTTTCCCAATGTTGAGTTGCTTTTCTTCTTATTTTTTTTTTTCTTTTTCTCAATCAGAACTGATTTCTTTTTTTTTTTTTCTTTTTTCCTCTCAGAACACTCATCGAACTAACTCATACTCAAGATCACCACCATCTCACACTCCACACTAACAACTTACTGGCCATCCCACACAATACACTCCGAAAATCATACCCCGTCATCTCAAAGCGATTCCTATCACTCTGCCATCAAACAACTCACTCTCAGGATCAAGAGGTACTCCTACTCTCAAGATTCCTACTCATACAGAACCCAGACCATCTCACCGCCCTCTCCACACGAAGAAAAATACTAAAACAAGGAACTCTGAACACGAGCAGTCTACTCGCTAAGGAGCTCACCCTCACTAAATTATTACTCTCCATCACTTCCCATGCAAAGTCCAGTGCGCTATGGTTTCATCGACGATGGGTCTTGCATCAACTCTTCCCACCCTCATATTCAGTATCAACACCTGCAGCGGTCTACCAACCGTTAGCGAATCTCCCGGTAGAAGAAATGAACCAGGAGCTGGACTTTAATCTCAAAGCATGCGACGCCTATCCGCGCAATTACTACGCCTGGTTCCATCGCAAATGGGCCCTCTACCAGTTACTACATGTTGTCTCCCTTGCTACACCAAATGAACTACTCACTAAGGAACGCCACAGCTTACTCAACTTTATCACCCTCCATCCGCGCGATCATTCCGCCATCAACTACATCCAATCATTCCTAAAACTCTCCACCTCACCATCTAGTTCTCCCAACGATCAGTTCATCGCCGACTGTTATGCCGTCTTGGCCGAGTACCCACACTATGAAACTGCCTGGGCATTACTCAAATCCGTGTCCCTCACCAACAACTATCACTCGATCGCTCTCTTACATGCTTCGTCTACCACCTCCAAATTGCTCTTCTCCCTCGCTTCCAACCCCTCTCTCCCCTTTTCCCACGATTATTCTTCCTCGACTAGTCCTAACACCATGACTACCACCACTTTGGCCCAACAGCACTCACTCAACCACCAACGGTCTCTCATCCTTTGTCTGCGTACACTCTACTTGCTCGGCTGCCACGTCAGTATCCCTTCTTCCTTCTTCCTCCTTTTTTTTTTTTTCTCACTCATACTCATAGAGTGTAACTGATTACTTTTGGTTCTTTTAGTTTGGATGGATACAATGGTCAGAAGAGACGGCCCTGCTGCTCCTTCATCCCACCTTCCATCCCTCATCATCATCTTTATCTGTGTCTTGCCCTCAATCTCCATCCTTCCAAGCTCTGAAATCTCTCATCCTAAAATTCTTCATCACTTAGAGAGCCTTCTTTTCATAAATATATATAGAAAGAGTTGTCACATGGTTTGGTTTCTGTCCTGTATGAACTCTCTTCCTCTCCTTTTTGCAATGCTATCTTGCTCGTCCTCCCTCCTTTGTTGTCTGGATGTGTTGCTGGATCTTGTATGAGAGGCATGTCTGTTTGTTGTGTGTTGAGTGCAACGAACTGTTGATGATGATGATACTTTGGTATAGTGTCTTTTCTTCCGTACTTTTTTTATTATTATTATTGATTTTCAAGGACAGAATTTCTTGGAAAGAACCAACCAACAAAAAAAAAAAAAAAAAAAAAAAAAACGAGCGAACAAGGAAGCACACCACGAAGCACATCCAGACCTACACAGACAATACACATAAAATAGAGAACCACAGAGATCGATGACGACAGGCACGATAGCGTCGGAGGGGAGTGGTGGGAGTGGGAGTGGGGCGGGGGCGTCAGGGGAGAAGGGAAGAGTGCGGTCGCCACTAGTGGAATACTTCGTAGCAGGGGGCGCGGCGGGGGCAGTATCACGGACAGTAGTGTCGCCGCTAGAACGACTCAAAATCATCTTGTTAGCATTCCTCCAAATAAATTTCAACTTGATCTTTCTTCTTCCTTCCTTCCTTCCTGGCTGCTGAAAAAACTTACCCTCTGTTTTATTTTATCCTTCTCTCTCTTTAGTCAGTGTCAGGGCCCCCACTCTTGCCAATATCGTGGCCTCTGGCCCTCCCTACTTAAAATCGCTAACGACGAGGGCTGGCGTGGGTTCTTTAAAGGCAACGGGGTCAACGTCATCCGCATCGGTTTGTCTCCCTCGCAACCCCGCCTCTCTATTGCACGCACACACAAAGAAAAGAAAGCTAATACAAAAAAAAAAAATGAGAATTTGCAGCGCCTTATTCGGCGATTCAATTCACGTCGTACGAGATGGCGAAGAAGGTGTTATCTGGGCTGACAGAGACGGGGGAGTTGACGACACAATTGCGACTGATAGCGGGGGGTTTAGCGGGGATAAGTTCGGTGGTGACGACGTATCCATTAGATCTGGTGCGGTCACGGATGAGCATTATGACGGCGCGGATCGGCGACGAGATGGGACAGAGCCATGCAGCCGGTCGGGTGCAGCCGGGCATGGTCCGCACCGCCCTGCAAGTCTTTCGTAACGAGGGCGGCGTCAAGGGCCTCTATCGCGGCCTCGTCCCTACCGTCATAGGCGTTGCCCCCTACGTTGGCTCCAACTTCGCCGCCTACGAGTTCCTCAAATCTAAGCTCCTCCGGCCCTCCACGACGACTCCCATCTCAACGCAACAACAACAGCAACATCAACAACAACATCATCAGCAGCAGCAGGAGCAGGAGCAGCAGCAGGAGCAGCAGGAACAGGAACAGCAACAGGAGAAGACGAAGTATCAAGGGGAAGAATATCCGGTGCTACGGAAGCTAGTCTGCGGTGCATTAGCGGGCGCCTTTTCGCAGACGATCACCTATCCGTTAGACGTGCTACGTCGGCGGATGCAAGTGGCGGGGATGGCCGGAATGGGTTTCCAATACAACGGGCCTCTCCATGCGCTAACATCGATAATCAAGTCCGAGGGGTTGTTGGGTCTCTACAAAGGTCTCTGGCCTAACTTCCTGAAGGTCCTTTCTTCCTCCTCCTCCTCCTCCTCTCCCCTTCCTCTCTTCCTATCTCCTTGGTTCCCCCGGTGCTCATCCTCATCCTCTTCCTTTTTCATCCCCTCCCCCGCCTCAGGTCGCCCCTAGCATCGGCACCTCCTTCGTCACCTACGAACTCGTCAGAGACTACCTCCTCACCTTCTAGTCCTTCACCCCTCTTATCTCTCTTCTTTTTCATCCTTCCCTCCTCCAATAAATAGACTCTTCTTCTTTATCAATCCTAATACATACATACACACACATATATATATAATATCTATACATCATTTCCTTTTTGAAGATATAGTTTTCCTCATCAATCCCAACACATAGTTACACTTTTTCTTTAATATGTATGATCTGGAAGCGTACAGAACCTTTCTCTCTCTTTGCACACACACACACATATATATATATATGTATATAGAGAGAGAGAGATATATATAGAGAGTAAATATTAAATAGGACGGGCGATGTTCTCTCAATATGCGATATGTGAAAAGAAGAAGTCAGAGAGGAGATGGACGCAAGAAAGAAAAGAAACGCGCGGCGCATCAATCCGGCAAAACTGCACATGGCTGTGATTTTTGGTTGCTTAATAGTCGTCGTTGGCTGCTGCGGTTTAAACACACACACACACACATATATATATATATTGTGTTTACAATAAAGCTTGGACAATTAAAATTTTTTGTGCTGCAAAGGTATGGGTTTATGATGACCAGAGGTAGTTTCTGCCCAACCCACCGCCACAGTTGAGCTACACTGTCTAAAAATCTGCTCTCCGTACCCATCACCAACGCAATCAACCCTGCAACTGACATCCATCAACAAACGATGGTATTCTGATCCTACGCTCCTGCTACCAAAATCTCAGCAATACGCATGTCACTTGATGGACAATCCCAACAAGCAATCTGCAATTCACTTGGTTTCTCAATCTCACGACAATCATTCAAACACTGGATGGACTTGTTTGAACAGACAAAGTGTGTAGTACGTGACCCAGAAACCTACTCAACCCGAGTTCCAATCACTACTCTAACTAGCGAGGAGATCAACCTGGTCATTGAGTTGGTCCGCACAGAACCTGCGCTATTCTTAAGCGAACTCCGTGAACAACTGTCACCAGGGGACAATTCATGGCACCTGCTTGCCGAGTGCCATCGCGTATATGCTCCCATAGGTTTGGT
>LAVV01013116.1:12997-23543 GCA_001263375.1 Puccinia sorghi
AGAAAAGTGGTCCAACGGCGAGTCCGCTGGAAATAAGCTGATGACAGGGCTGTAAAATGTGATCCAGGCCCGCGACCCCGAGTCTGATCCATGGCCGAGCCATTGGAGATGCTCTGAGTAGGACAATGATGATGGCATACAGGTTTCACAGGCTGGATGAAAGTGCATATGCAATCTGCGGCTGACGTGCCCAATTCTTTTTGTATTTTTGTTTCTGCTGTGTCGGCGCACACCGAGTTCACCTGGAAAAGACGTCGTCATCCACTGGCTACAGGTTTTATCACACTCCTCAAGACAGTCGTCGCTTCTCCGTGCGGAAACTTGTTGGACCAACAGGAGTGATCCACCATGAACGATGGTGCTTTCTCATCTTGACGAACTAGTATTTCCGTGCGTAAAAACCATCAATCAGTTTCCTTCTGCAGTTTTTTTTCGGGTGGTTAGTCAAACTCATCTTGGAATACAGTCATCCTTTCCGGTTTGTTTGTCAAGCGTTCACGCTACGTTACCCGAACCCATTCGCGCCTCATGTTATTACGGCGGACACGCTTGAGCGACGGTGGGATGCGGAGTCGGGCGTCTTGCGTTCCATCCGCCTCGTCTTGAAACGGGGCACTCTTCCATCATGGGCGCCGCGGGGGATCCTCGAGAAATCCGAGACCTGGGTCCTGGAAGAATCGACGATCAACGTCTTGGAGGGAACGATGACGTTGTCCAATCGCAATCTCGACCATCGTCGTGTGATGGAAGTGATCGAAAAGACCTCCATACGTGCCCTAGGTGAGGTGTGAGTTCCTGATGGCAGCCTTGAATCCCTTATCATGATTGGCCAATCTCCCGATTCTAGTCTAGTCTATAGCCTTTCGGCGAACGAATGAGAATTGCACGTGTGCAGAAAACTTCTATTTAGATCATCCTGTTCAAATCGAATCCGTCACTTTGCACAATTTATGGACCATCCTTTTTCTTCCTGGGTTTCCCCTTTTTATTTTTGTGTCGCGCATTTTCCCTGCAGAACTGAAGCCTCAACATATGTACAAGTTACATCATCTTGGGGTTTCTATGCGATTCGGCGAAGGATTGAGCAGTATGGAATCAGTCGATTTCAACGCCAGTCAAGAAACGTCTGTTGCTCGGGCTTTATAAATCTTGAATCGAGTAGAAAGGAAAACACTGACCTTGTTGTGAATGACATTGATAGTCGAGACATGGCCTGCAGTTGATAATCCAATTATTACGCCCATCCTCGCCGCTTCGCGAACCGCTTCTCAATGCCGAACGCATCAATTACCCGCCCTCGCTAGTGCCGGCCTCTCCGCTCAAGAGTCGACTCCGAGAACTTCGCACACGGGCGCAAGAGAAACAAAGATTGATTAGCGAAATGCTTCGACCAGGAAGCCGGAAGGAATCCGCCCCAGCAGCCGAGCAGGATCCCGATGAAGATGATGAGGATCATGAAGATGACGCGTTAACGGCTGCAGAAGAAGCCGAATTAAGCCGTCTAGAGAGCGAATTCAGCCTAGATTCCTCCTCCGCTAGAATCCTCTCTTCCAATCCACCCACTCAGAAACGTCGTTGGTTTTGGTGGTGGAGATGGCATCTGAGCTCGGATTCTTCTTCTCAGGGTAGAAAAAATGACCCTTGTTGCAAACAGTCTGGGCCTGATACTCGAGAGTAAATGGACTCGTCTCTAGTAATATCCCAGAATCGCAATATATGCCATATCCCAAAAAGTTCCTACCTCAATGTTCATAACAGCATAGGCCCACTTCTCTTTTATCTAGTGAATGAAATTGGATCCTCCTGAAATTTTCCCAAGCCAATCGTGCCTCATCTCGCCACCTCACTCCTTTGTTTCTCTCCGCAGCATGCCATTCCTTGTCAATGAAGTGTGGTTGATTGCGAGAGTTGGGCAGAAAGCTGCGGAAGGGTTACCAAAGGTCCGACTGCTGGCTTCATATAACGGGTTGAATGTTCTCGTTGAGGCCGGTCAGCCAGGTGTATGCCGAGACGGGTCTAAACTCAACGGGCACATCGACCCGTCTCAAAGAGTACCGCAACCATTGCTCGACTAGCGCACCAGTCTCTATTAAAATACATGTGACATCGGCAAACCTAACCATAGAAGACGCGGGGTAATGATGATTAGAATTGCGAGCTCGTGCAAAACCCTAACCTAGAATTTAGATCTAAATACAATTCCGTTCCACTTCAGTTATATTTTTTCTTCCTCATCTCATTCCATTATTTTCACTACTCGCTCAAATCAATCCAACTCAACATCACTCCTAAACTTGCTTCCAGGTGTGCTGCTTTCTCCTAAGTCCTCCAGACTTCTCTGTCGTGTTCTCTAACAACTCGTGGTTGTTCTCAAAGGCCTGCTCGTCTATTAGTCTCGACACATACACCTACCCGTAAAGCATTACCAAAAATTAAGATTAAATAATGGCGTTTTTCTCACACTTAATGTGAACCAAGGATTCCTCAGCACTTGACTCCCTAGCACTCAGGGGAGGGTCAGTAAGATTGACACTAGGGTTAAGAATGTCCATCTTACTGAACTCCTTTTCCAGCTTTGAGATTGGCATCTGTTTATTTTTAAAAAAAAATGTTTGGAGCTTCATGTATCACAGGTATGTATCAGTAATAAACCCGAAATAATACATTATGAGTGTTTTCTTTTTCCCAGTAAGAGTAAAAAAAATTATAATTATCAATTTTTTTTACTTCCCTAGTTGATCTAGGAGGTTACACTCAACCTATTTAATGTTGGTTGAGCTTAACATGATTTAATATAACTCAAGTGCCCTAGAATTAATTCGTATAACATTTTAACCAATGTTGACTAGTGTGAGGGCAGCCCACAGTAGCTATGATGTACTCAACTCAAGTTAGGTTTGCTGACAGTGAATCTGTTCAGCACATCAGGGCCATTGTTATCACTTAAACTGTGGAGCGATACCAATGGAGTTTCAATTAATGTAATTCTTACTGAATCTCACCAGACATGCATCTTGGCAATTCTTACCCTTGAGCTTTTTGATGGTCATGGAATATGGCTGACAAGATGATCCAGTATTTTTCTAACAGCATGCACCAGTCAAGATTCCTGCAATTCTGATATGTGGCCGCATGCATGCCCCATTCTTATAAGTGTCTGCGCAGCCAATGTGTGATTTCACGGTTCCGAGCTGGTCCAGATGCTGTAGAAATCTAAGCAACATGGAAAAAAGAAAATAAGACATTCAGTAAGCGCTTTAGTAATAACCAACAAACAAGTGTGGAAAGCAGATGCACCACGGTTTTTGAAGTCTGCAGAGGAGTCCAGTATATTATGAGTTCTCAAGCCCAGGAGTTGGAGAACTTTATCATCTTCCGTGCGGTCCGCATGCTCTTCAAAGCTTGAGTGTGGATCAGGTGATAGGGAACGATGGTCACTGCCAGAGAACTCTGATTGCATTTCGTGCTCTTGCAAATGATGCGGATGCTGATACTCAGCGCGTAATGGAGGGCTGTTATTTGACTCCGGCTCAGAGCTCTTCTCGGTTTCCGAAACCTCAGCTCCCGACTGCTCAGTTTCTGATTCCGTCTGCAAGTCCTGCTCGGGCCGGGTAGCAGGGCCGGTCGATCGCTTATTAGTAACTTCTGAAGTGGACACATGCCCCTCCCTCGCCGTGCCAGAGTGGTTCGACCCGTCCCAACTCAGTCGACTAAAATGCGAGTCATTTCCGCATGATGATTGATCGAGAAAGTCGCCTACCTCGAACCATGGTTGATCAGCAGAGTGGGAGTTGTGTTCGCTTTTGAACCGTTTGGAGATGAAGGAATAGCCGTCCTTGGTCGATGAATTGTCGTCTGAAGCTGGGACCTCATGGACCGGCTTTGCATCGAGATCGGTCAGCTCTTCAATCGTCGCGGACGGCTGGAAGGTGTACGCATTCCATGGCAGCTCGATGTTCAGCGCTCTCAATCCTTCCACCTTCTGAACTCCTTGCGAGATTAGTGATGGCTTTCGTGATCCGGCCTTGTCTGGTTCCGGCAATCTGAAATCGTGAAGACATGGTGGGAGAAGCTCTGCGTTGATTTCATTCTCCCTTAAAGACGAATCAGGAACCTCAACTTGGTGTGCACAAAAGAAAAGGTTGGAATGAAGCAGATTATCAGTCAGTCCGTCATCCAAGTCTCGATTAAGAAGGCGCACATAAGCAATTATGCACTTCAGAATTTACCTGGAATTCTTTTAAGTCTGGAGTGAAGATTGCCTACGTCTGCTGGGCTTCCAAAGATTTCGCGTTGGAATTGCTGATCGTCCCAACCTTTGTTCTTAACTAACTGATTCAATATCTCAAGCGAGTCTTGATTTTCATCGTAATTTTCCCCTTCGAACGCTGGTTCGCGCGAGGAAGGGTTTTTCACAGGTTGATGAGGTTCATCAAACAAGCAGCTGGTCATGTTCCAATGTTTCCGTGGGTTGAAAGATATGGATCTATCGAGACGTGAATTGGGTATACCGTCGGTGCGACTGAAAAGCACGGCTTCAAATGGATTTTCTAGGCCTTCAAAACTCCCCCAGGTGTTTGGGTCTGCCGACGGGGAGAGAAAATCGACCGAGACTTGCTTGACGGGTTCCTTACTTTCTTGCGGTGATTGACTTGATGGTGGTGTACAAGATGGGCGCAGACAAGAATCTAAGCAGCGTATACATACTTCTTCAGAACATGATCTTCTTACTTCGTGGCGTGGCCAAGATAACGAAGCCTTTACCAATATTGTTCCAAGTGTCGTTCGATAAAGTGGGACTAGATTGTCGGTTTTCTTCTTCTTGAAGACTGTCGATGACTGAGCTGACGACTTCCTTGGTCATCCTCGACCACGACTCTGAACAACCCCTGCCAATGCGTCGGGAATGCAGTGGGGGAGATATCGCGCGTCCCTCGCTTGGCTGTTGTTTACATACATGAATAATAATCAACGCACAAAACGAAAGACGATGATATAAAAAAAGTGTACTTTGAAAAAAGCTTTGCACAAACAGCAAAAGTGAAGAATCATACGTACCAGGATTTCATCGGACTCCAGGAGATCATTAGCCATGTTGACGACAGATGAATAGGTCCGTAGGATTTCCTCCCTCTGCAGCCTGACATATTTCATTTTTTCATATTGAGAAGATGACAGTTGGAGAGTAGAATCTCTGGATGCGCATATAAAAGAACAGACATGAACATCATCTATAGATTGAGCAAGCCAAGCAAGTCTTTTCCTACTGACGATAGCTCTCGCGGAGTAGGGATATGAATAGGCGTCTCGCCGTCTGCTACGAGATCTTTGAAGGTCTGTTGACCATCCGAAGAGATCTCAGCCTTGATTGTTTTCAGATCGGCAGGTTGCAAACTACTGGCAACATGGATATGTTCCCTTTGAAGAAGGTAATCGCCCCTTATGTGAGTGAGTTGAGGCTCGAATAGCCCCTCTGAAGCCCAGCCATTTTTCATGGGGAACTGTCAGTTGCTTCATAGATAAAAAAAGGGGTCTGTAAAAACTGGATAATTCCTTGCTGACCATCCCACCACTCCGGACCGGCTAAGACTGTGAGATGTCGAGACTTGACCGAATCGCGGAATCTCTTAGCGTAGGCCAGCGGGCCTCGAGAGACGTGCCAGGTTTCCTGCAATACTGAGCTGAGCTGTTGGCTGGGCTCTAGTCCAGTCTGAGCAGTGATCCGGTCAAGAGAGCACCAGGTTTGTTTTATGTCCTCATGCAGCGATTGTGAGTAAGGTGAGAGCTGGAAAGGGACGGAGAGTACTTCTAGTACCAATTCCTCTGCGAATTCGAATGTCCATTCTGGATCACACGTCAGATTGTGACGACGGGTGTAGTCCCGTATGGACTGGGAAGTGGATGAGGCCATCTGTGGCGACAGAGGGGATGGTTGACATGAAGCTGGCTGTTAACCGTTCTTCTTGACTGCCGGCTGCTTGCTCTCGCTCCGATGGAACTTGCGCATACACTCGCGGAGAGACTAGTCTCTCTTCCAAGCGCACTTTTCTTCGTTGTCTTGTCTGGGTCTCTCGCTGAACCCATAACGAATAGATAAATCCACCATGAGAGGTCCTTCTGTTACGTTCGGAAGGACTTTCTTTGCAACATCTAACTAAAAGAAACATTCTTGTGCTACATGATACTGTATCATTAAAAACTACAAAAAAAAAAAAGTTAGCCCGTGAGTGACAGGACGAAATAACTATGACGGAAACGTTCAAACTAATGCTGGCAGCTGAATAATGAGAGATTCATGATCCAGACATAAGGTGCAAACCGAACCCCCTGAGAATTAAGTAATCCAATAGATCGGGAGACGAATATAAATGACTTCAATCCATTTTGGCTGCAGATTTCTTGGGGGGAGACCGATAGAGAGCATCACGGTAGACACCACAAGCTCCCGACCGTCCAGAAGTCTTAGCGCCCCAACCGACAAGGCCCTTCCAATTGATCCACTCCTTCTTGAGCCCATCAAGTATCTCATCTTTTTCCATCCATACCGTCTCAATCCATGTTTTCAAGTCCCCTTCATCTTCCGGAAGTTCTCGTATTGCCCATCGTCTCGTATGGATGTGGAATTTATACTTCGGACTCAACTGGGATATGCTGTTGATCGTCACTAGATTCGGCGCTTTTCCAAATCCTTCCGGCCCGCTGTAAGCTAAGGTCACATCTGATGGGGTAAACACAGATAAGATATTATTCTCACTGATATTCAAGTACAGGTGCAAGCCTATCCAAGAAAAACGTACCATAAACATGTGTTACGTGACTATTACGCAACTCTTTCATTGGTAAGCAAAAGGTTTAGGGTATTTGTTGTCAGTGTCGAACGCGCTCTTTATCGCCTTTTAAGCACAGTAATGCGCACCTCTTACTGCAGCTATGAAACCTTTGGTCCGAGCCGCCAGTACATTGCTTAAAACCGTTTTGCCATCCTCGCGACAATATTTTTGACTCTAAAAAAATCAAACATAGTTCCAAGTTATTTTTTTTTTTTTTTTTGCGCCAGAATGGAAAAATGACGAGTAGGAATATGAATTTACCTTTTCTAATTTTTCTGGGGTCATCCTGGTGCCTTCTAGAAAGCTGACTAACCAGACTTTTTTACCAATCCCAGGAGGTTGTTTCAATCCTTTGAAAGCCTGACTTATCGAATCAGAATCCTTCAGCCAATCTCTGGCCACCATCACCATTCCTATCAACTAGCCAGCCAAATCCGTGGGTGACAACTTGGTTAGAACTAATTTTGCTATGTTTACATAGTTAAAAAATTGATGGATGACAGAGGTAAAAGATGAGTCTAAATTTCCAATTTCAGACAAATACTTACATACATACTCCAGCCAAAAATGGGGAGTTGCCACTTGAGAGACGACTTGACAAACCATCGGCCATAGGGTAACATCCGTTTCCGAGCCGCAAGACCATTCTGGATGGTCCATCAACATGAGCAAAGCAGAAACTCGGTTCCTATCTTGAATCTCTCATTCTTTAAAATACAGCTTACAATTAAGTAAAAATCAGAGTAGGATAAGTGGTTTGCTAAATAAAAAGAGTTAAGGAAGAGTCAGATCATGAATTGGGATAGCAGAATTTTTCAAGAATTGAAGGGTTGAGCACGATCAAGGACTGACCGACGACGATAGCATTCTCATTTGGGGGGATGACGTCACCGGAGAAAGTGATGGCAGCGCCATGACGATGTTCGAATACGTATTGCATGCGGTTCCACAAGAAGAAAGCGATGTGCGAGTTGATCTTGTAGGCCAAGAGTTCGTTGAATGGCATGATGAGAATCGACGTCACGATAAACAGCATGTTGGCCACCATACAGATCCAGAAGAACCATCCAAAGTAGAACACGATTCGGATCACTGGATGGATCACTTTTCCCATCTTCGCAAACGCCTCGTCCAAATTATGCTCTCCAGATACCTTCGTCGCTTCACTTGTCACTGTTGGAGATTTCTGAGTTTCTTGTTGTATGTGTTTCGCTGGATCTCATGAAGTTAGTCTGGCTGAATGCTGCCCCATCAGTCTGCGTCCATGTTCCGTCACCGCGTTGTCGCAGACGTCGAGCAATACGAGTCCGCTCGCCGGCGCCATTTCTCCGCAACTGGCCTCTGTGGAAGGCTATAAATTCCCACTTCCTCCAAGATAAGCTTCAACCGCCATCACATAAATCTGAAAAAGAGAAAGCCAATCTCCTTCTGTTATTCTACATAATAAATCCAAGGGTACCATGTATTATTAAATATTTCTTGTGGGTAAGCTTCATCTCATGATCACCTTGTGTTCCAAATTGAGCTTAGTCAATTTAATTATTTATATTAATTCATTTTTTATATATTTACTTTTTCTTCTGCAATTTTTCACATAATTCATGCCTTTTTGAGCGGTTTTTTTTTGCCGCAAACGCTGTAGCAGCGTTAGCAGCGCTATAGGTCCGCTACAGGCCGCTGCGCTGCGTTACGCTACGCTACAGCGCTTTTAGCGGCTATTTTGCGCTACAAAGCGGTGTAGCATAGCGTAACAAGGCCTTTTTTTGTAGTGTTAGCGCAAAACCGCTAACAGCTAATCCAAAAGCTGTTGACTGTTAGAATTTTTACGCTGAGCTAACGCTACCGTTATCATAGCGGGCCAAGTTTAAATAAACATATATGGTGATCATCATTGGATACATTAGGAGATATGTGACTTAGGTGACAGGTTGGAAAATTTATTGAGAATATTATCTGTTTCAATCTTAAAAAATATACAATTTCTCCTTATCCCTTGCATGGTGGGTTTCAAAATTATTTCTCACAGGCAGGAAATTCATTTTTCAGAAAGTAAGCAAGATGAAATTGAATGGGAAAATAAGAATTTGTGGAGGAGGTAAGTGAACAACCTGTATTCTGGTCTGCCTGAATTCATTCAAGAAAACTTGCATCAATTCAGGTAGAATATTTTCCTGCTATTAATTTGTGAAGAAAAATTGCTCTGAAAAAATAATTGCTCATACCTGTCCGAATTGAGTGGGGGATGTTGTGAGTGAAAAAGGAGCTGGAGTGGGGGTCAGGTTGAAAGTTGCTCAGACTCAATGATTGATTTCATACATGAGGAGCAAACTTAAGGAGCAATCACTAGAGAGCCCCCTTGCAAAATCCAAAAGGGGGCCTAGACAACAAATAGGACACAATAGGACAGGTGACAGGAACAGGGACTGGAACTTGAACTGGGAGACAGGACAGGTATGGGAGAACAGGAACAGGTCAGGAACAGGAACAGGAAAACAGGAAAAAGGGAACAGGAACTGGGTGACAGTAACAGGAGGTAGGGGTAGGGTGTTAAGGGAGGAAGGGAGGAAGGTGGAGAAGGGGGCATGGAGCGCACTGAGGTCATAATTCTGACAATACCAAGCTGCAAAAATGCATATAGTTCATTTCATACCTGTCATATCTAACAAGTTGCATGGACTTTGGCAACTCAGTTGCATTTTTTTAATGCAGAGCAACTTGCCAAAATTCAACCAGATCACTTGCACTTAAAGAATCTGTGAACTGTTGATTTTGATTATGCAAACAAAGGCCAACACAATTGAGTCATGAAGAGGCAGGTGGAACAGTGAAGCTGAGAAAGAAGATGAGAGAATGAAGAGATGGAAAGGACAGGGACAGACAGAAAGAGGGATAAGTGAGAGTGAAGAGCAGTTGAGAGGTGAGATGAGGTGTTTGAGTTGTTGAGTTGAGGATTCTTGAGGTGTGAGTTGAGTGTGTGTGAAAGAAGAGTTGAAGAGAGTCAAGAGAAGAGGAAGAGAAGAATAGGAAGAGAAGAAGAGGAAGAGAAGAAGAGGACAGGAAATCAGAGAATGAGAAGAGCTGTCACAGAGCTATCAAATTTACGACTTGAAAGAGCATGGGAGTTCTACAGCACTCAGCTTTGAAAGCCCCTATTACCATCCTCCTATCAAGCCAGAATTGTGAATTCAAACTTAAAACGCACAAGGGCTGTTTCCATGGCACTTCATGCAAGTGCTTTCACATCAATTTCTTGAATAACCTGTTGGTAACTTCTGGGATGTTGTTTTGAAGTACCTTACAAGTCAGATTGAACTCAGGCTGAAGTTGGTTGTAACATGTGTTGATTTCAAGCTCAAAAATCAATCTGATTTATTGCCCAAGTCAAGCTGTTGCCATACTTACTTTATGAGTAAGTCAGATATTCATTTCCCTTCCCAAAAAATCTTATATAACATTTGCTCATCCAACTTTTCTTGAAATTATATTTGAATTCCAAAAGAATGTAAAGAATCCAAATGAAATTTTGTGATTAACACTCAAGGACTTATTTTTGTCTTGAACTGAAGCTATGGTCACCATTTTATGATCTTGATATTCTTTCTTTATGTTATGATCACATTGAGAATGTGGATAAAAGCCTTGCTAGTGAGTGTTATGATCTTGTAACCCCCTCCAGGACTTGCCAGGGGTTTCCCCAACTGGGGGATTATCTTCAG
>LAVV01013127.1:4379-14924 GCA_001263375.1 Puccinia sorghi
TCCATTCCTAGTTGAGACATACTTGCCTATCCATGTAATTGTTGCCCGTCCATGTATATATATCCTAGCCCTGCCATGATAACACTTCCTCCTCTTGTAAATAATGTCTTGTGCATGCACTCATCTGCTCACAATAACTCTGCCATGTGCTTTTGGCATTGTAACGCAAATGGAACACCACACCGTTTTCCAGCACCACTAGGCAGCAACTCTCACACCTCTGACAACTCAGATGCTGAGTGGATGGTTAAGCCCTCTGTTTTCTCAGTTTTTAAGCTAATATTGTACTGGTATACTCCATGTATGGGAATACATTCTAAACTATTTTAAGTTCTGAAAGAGTCAATCGCAATCTAAAACCAAGACAACCTGAACAAAATACAATTTAGAAAGAAATCAAACAGAAGAAAGAAAAACAAGAAGACAACAAACTTTTTGGATAACAGGAATAGAAAGAAAGAAGTAAGATGACTTGATTGGTTGATGAAGGACAGAAGGACTGAGAAAATTATTTTGAGAGATCAGCAGAGGAACACTAGCAAAGACGAGATCAAAGGTTGAAGAGTCTCACCAGAAAAGGACAAGAATGGAATGAAGAACAAGAAGAGAATAAGATATAAATAGAGAAGAAGCAAAGAAACAAGAATGGGAGGAGTTGAGATGATTGAGGGTTAAGAGGAGGTTTGACGGACTTGAGGTTGTGAAGAAGAGGTTGTAGAAAGGCTGAGTGAGTTGGAGTCAAGGATTAAAATGATTAATCTCAAGAATGAGCTGAATAAGATTTGAACAGAGGGCCAAGTGAGAATAAAGAAAGTTGTTGAAATTCTCTGACATGTCATCACAGATCTAACAAATTCCCATAGACAGAAATTAATGCATTTCACACTGTTGTGTGTTGTATAGCCTGTATTCCATAGAGCAGTGCCGACTTGGTAGCCAAGCAGTCAGTGTGCACTGTATTCCTTTTGTTCTCTCACTACAAATTAAGATTTGACTGCCTTTTCCTGAGTTGAACCCCCATCTCTGACATTAACCCATATAATCCTGTTGCAAACACATCTGATCCTGTTCCAAACACCACTGATCCTGTCACTAACACCTCTGATCCTGTTGAAGGTGCCTGCATACCACATACAAGTATTAAATCTGATCCTGTCCAATCCGCCTGAGTCACTCACAACAATCCTCCAATTTTGTTAAGTCCAATACACATCCGCCAAATACTGTGAAATAATTCTCAATCCTTTTCTCTTAGATATTCCGTGAAATTTGGTAGTTAACATTGTCTGCTGGGGAGTAGCAAAGCTAGTAATCCTATAAACTGTAGCCATTTTTATAGGATTAGTGTTACAATCTAGTCAGAGGCCTTCAGTGCCCAGTTGTACTTAAAACCCCCGGTGACATGTGTCCACTCCCTTAACTCAAGACCCCGCACTCAGGCAAACAGGGGATGAATCCTCATCCTGCAATCTACATACTCAGACAAGAACACCCATTCACCAGAACCCAGAACCATCCTCCTCTCCAATAACGCCTTAAATATTGCAGGATCTACTAAACCGGAGATAAGGACTCAGAAGAACAGAACCAACTCGGAAAACCACTCCTCAAACCTTAAAACCTGGACCTCTGAAACCTTGAAACTCAACCCCTCTGAACCTGAATACTCAAATTTTTTTTCCACCGAGTCCCGCACTGCAACACAGAATCCCGCACCAGCAAACCTCTACCCACCAACTGACCCCCACCAGATTCCGCACCGGTGAACCCCTGCCCACCGACCCCCACCAGATCCCGCACCAGAAACCCCCTGAATCCCGCCAGCCCCACATGAGCCCCTAGCCCGCACCTACCACACCCACAGCCCCCTCCGACCCCCCTGAACCCCGCAACCACCTAGATGTCCGAAGGAATACCCATGCCCCCAGGTCAAGGACCTCCAGGCGCCCGAGCCCCCCGAGCAACTTCAAGCACAACTGGTTTTTGTTTACATCCATGAGGTAGTATTTACCAATTATTTTGCCTTGTTTGAGTAGGTTCCTGAAGGAATGAACTTGATACTTGGTCCCAGAACCCAATTTTCATGCCAGTCCACCCCTACTTGCATCACCACCACTTGCATGTACCTGCCCATGGCGGCAGTGGAACGGTACTGACAGGTTGCTGGAAAAGGCTGGTGGACAACTCCAAGGCTGAGACAATTGAGGCAGAAAACCTTTTCAAATCATCATATAAGCATGTCTCAATGCATATGGCAACATTTATGAGAAACACAATAAGGCAGTTCATGAACTGCTGATTTGGTGTTAAAATTTCTAATTTGAAGCTACATCTGGAAAGTTTCAGGAAGGTTTTGGTATGATAAGCTGGTTAGAATCAGCTGTAGCTGCCCACCATTTGATGGCAGTTCAGGAAATGTCCTCATACATGCCTTTTGTAGCTTGACTGTGCTTTGTTAGACTCACTTTTGGTCTTGTGGAAAGTGACACACTAGATGTTCAACAATTGTTGATTACCAAAAAAATCATCATTTATGTAGATAGTGTCCTAACTACAAGCCATTTTTCCTGCTAATCCTAGTGATACCCAAAATAAACAAAAACAAAATATATATACAACAACAACTGATAAGTCATTGAACAGTTTTATTTCTTTTTTCGCGGTGAAAAAGAAATTTGGATGGAGGGGGTGAGGACTAGGAAGAAGGTACGAATTGCCGCCTGATCAGATTTGACCACGGGCTCCAACACCGGCTCCAGCACCGGCACCGGCACCAGCTCCAAATTGACCACCTGCGCCAGCTCCAACACCACCTGCAAGACCGGCTCCTGCACCGGCTCCAAGACCAGCCCCTGCACCGGCTCCAACACCGGCTCCAAAACCGGGGCCAGCTCCAGCTCCTGTCCGACCACCGGCACCGGCTCCAAATTGACCACCTGCGCCGGCCTCAACACCGGCTCTCAGACCGGCTTCTGCACCGGCTCCGGTTCGACCACCCGCTCCGAATGGGGCACCTATTTGCCGACCTACACCGGCTCCAACTTTACCACCGGCACCGATTTGGTCTGCACCAGCATCGATTTGGCTACCGGGCGCGATTGGACGACCGACTTCGATTGGGCCACGTGCACCGGCTCCAACGCCCGCTTCATTCCCGACCCCAACACCGGATCCAACGGGACCGCCGGGTCCAAATTGATCGCCGGTTCCAATAGCACCGCCGGGTCCAAATCGACCCTTCCCACCTGCGTGAGCGCGTGAAACCGACTGGGGATCGTCACCAGATCGGCCCGCGGGAGGAGGGGCGTCCTTTCCAGGCTGGACACCTTCCCGACTAATGGTGTTAGGAAAGCCATCTGATGCCGGTCCAGGGAACCCCTGATATAAAAAAAAAGGGAGCTAGGTGTTATTACTCGGACGAAAGGAATGCAACATAGAGGAGGAGTTGGGACTGACGCCTGTGGAAGGGCCAGCCAAGCTGTTACGGGCTGTGTACTGGTATCCTTGGGCGACGAACGGCGCAGAGCCGGGGCCGACAGCTGGCCCTGGACCGTAAGCTGGGCCGTAGCCATAGGCAGGGCCCCAGCTAGGCGACATATAGCCGAAGGGCGCTGGGGATTGTGGGTAGAAGAGACGGTAGCCGTAGTTGGGTTGCTGCAGGCCGTAGAGGTAGGCCGGTGGCTGGTCGTAGTACGGGAGTTGCTGGTTAACCGAGTAGGACGCCGTGGGCGGGGCCAGGATCGGGTAGGTGCCCGTAAATGAACGCGATACGTACCCGTTCGAATAGCCGTTCGGTAGCGCGTTGGTTGCAGTCGCGAGCATAAGCGCAAGGGAAACAGTGGTGCTGGTCAACATTTTGGGAAAGTACGTCTGGTGTGTATTGGTGATGCGAAGTGATGTGTTAGATAGAATAGGCGTGTAGTCTGTGGAATGAAGGTAAAATGGAAGAGATCCTATGTATAGAAGGTAGTGTGGAAGATGAGAGGGATCAGACTTGCTCTTAGCCCCAGTACTTATAAGCCTTCAGTCCACAACTCCTCCACGGGTAAAGCACATTCGATCGAACAAGTTAAGAATGACCGGTTTAGCCCTTTTCCCCTGATGGCATTACTGGCCAAGCAAGTCCACTCACCCCGCTGAACAAGCGTCAAAGGGCTAGAGCACCTTGACCAGCCTTGATCCGCTCTGACCAGTCAAGGCCGATGTCCGTTGATTGCATAGAATATACACAGATTGAATTACCACACTCATTCTGGGGGCACGTCATCTAACGCGTATATTGGGCAGGCATTGGCTTCCAGGAAGCATCCCTACTCTAGTGGCAACCATTTATTTGGACACCGCGGTTTGGTGCTCATCTAGGACCAAAAAATCACCGCCAACAAGCCGGCTGCGTGTTGATTGCCGTGGAATGCGGAGTCGCACTGCAGTCCCGGCCCTTGGCTATCGTCTGAATGTGCAAGATGCTGTCCGGTTGGGCTCACACTCATATCCTCTGACAGTGATACGCAAGTCCGCCGGTTGTTTAGATTACCATGTACCATCGGCCAATCCGTACACTCCAACTTTGCTACACCGATGTGTCTAACAATGACCGTTATAGCGCTTGGGGAGAAAAACAAGGTGAACTACCTTCGTCTCAAAGAATGCTTTTATTTGCCGAAATAGTACCATTACCGGTGAAGAATGGATTTGTCATATTCGAATAGCTCATCACCCAACATGAGACCCAACAGTTCATACTATGACCAACACACACCCACGTTGAGAAACTCGAGAAGACTGGGGCACGCATTTCTTTTAATTTAAGATTCCAATCATCTGTTGGACAAAGTATACACATGACTGAAGGATGGATGGATGGGTGAACAGATAAATGACAGGTGATGCAAGTGGAACAAAATATGCTTCTATGCTTTTGAACATACAGATGACGAACAAGGAAGGCAAAAAAAAAAAAAAATCCGAGTAGCCCCATACATGTAAGTGAGAGAAAACTGAGTGGATTGACAAGCTTCTTTTCTTCTGACTATAGGTTGACTGTTTTTCCGCCACCCCTGAGACGGGCTTCAAATTTAGCAACTGGAATTGGGCCCATGAAAACTTTTCAACATTAGACTCTGATGATAGACATAAACACTTATTTCAAAACGGGGGAACACTTACATTCGTCTTCAGCCATCTTTTCCTCTTCGCTTTGTACTTGCTCTACGGATTGCACCTCCTAAAAAAGAAATGAAGGGTCGGATCATTAGTCAGCGAGCGGGAAGGCGTTCGTACTCTTAGATCAAGATACTGATAGAATTGGCCTGGCATCAAGATAAAGATTTCGAGCTGACTGGTACGTAGTGCATTAACATCCGTTCGATCCCACTCTTGAGAGTCACCGCACTGCTGTCACATCCCCGACAGCTACCCTTGAGCATCAATTGAACGACCCCCGTCTCTTCGTTGAACCCCTTGTACTCCAAGTCGCCACCATCCTCCTGGATTGCAGGTCTGACCCTAGTGTCTAACAGCTCTTTGATCATTGCCACGACCTCGGAATCATCATCATGAATTCGGGTGTCGAGTGGACCGGTGTTTTCTTCAATAGGTCCCTCCTGGACAACCGGCCGATCACTGGCACTGAAAAACTCCATCAAGAGGCTGTAAATTTCAGGCTTCATCGTGGGCCAGCCCACGTGACTTTGTTTGTTGATGCTGATGAAATCGGGCCCGAAAAATACTGATTTGACGCCCTCCACAGATAGTAGTGAGCGTGCTAGTGGCGAGGACCGTGTATCATCACCCGCGAGAAATTCTCGACTGCCGCTCTTCATCACCGGACTGCCTGGTATAAATTTCAACGCATCCGTATTTGGTGTAGGTTCTGTTTGAATGAAAATCGATCGTGCTTTTTTTTCAAGCGCAAAAAAAATCACGAGTCAGATTGTGGATTTTGAGGGCATCCCGGAGAGACAAATGAAGGCATGAGAAACGCACAGTGCCTTTTTCCCGGAAGATAGAGGCGCGGCGAGTTGTCGTTGAGCATTTGAGTCCGGAGAAGAACATGGGATGAGAGATAACCATAAGGTCGATGTGAAAGTCGATGAGAAAGACTGGCGGTGCGAGGGTTTTTCAGGATTGAGGTGTTGAAATTCAGAATTGAAGTAAAGAAGCGATCGGCACCCTTCTTGATTCGCGACATTGGCGGCGGCGAATTCCTTTCGTTTTTGAGATATGAAGTGTTGAAGTTTGCAAGTATTGAACACAAAAATGTTGTTGGAGAACTTCGTTGGAACCAAAAATTGGCGGAGCCCCCCAGCACTTCAATCGGAGGGGGCCGCGCCGCGCGCGGCGCCCTGAGCGCGCCATGCGTACTTCGCATATGGACCACTCATCACATTATTTCCAATACTTTTCTTTCTATTTTCTTTTTTCTTGTGGTTACCTGGATTCTAAATTTCTATATGCCTGGAAGTTGTGGTACGGTTATGAATGGCGCTGATGTGTCTATGAGGAATACTATAATTACTTCACTTCTAACGAGGGCTAAACAAGGTGAGATTGAATAGAAGCTGCGTCACTTGAAGAAAGACACGGAATTCACATCTGACGGAACTAAACTGATTCTCGCAAAGCGCAAGCTAAACAACAGGAACGAAGAGAGCAACAGTAATTCCCACAACGGAAATTGGGTTAAGGTATAAGCTTGGTCACCGAAAGAAGGACACGGAAATAGAACACTGGAAGAAAGACACGAAAGCTACACTGATTCGCGGCAAGCACGACAAAAAAACAGAGGAACGTAGAAGACCAGGCTTGGAATAAACTAGATTAGGTATTTCGTGAGATATTAGAGTATCCGAGGTCCGTAAAGGTTTTTGTTCCACTTCTTCGGTGGCGCAACCTTGCGCATCGCAAGACCCGATACTACGCCCACATCGAGGTTGAATAGTTTCGTGAAGGCGGCCTTGCTCAGGTCTGCATGTGCCACTTGGGGTGCACATCCACCACAGAGGTCCACAACTTGAATAAAATCAATCAAGACCCGTAAGTTTTGAGCCACGCTGGGAATATGACTAGGTTGAGGTTAACGTACCTCTGGCAATGACCGATTTGCCAATTTGACCAGCATGCTTGTCAACAACAGACAGCTCGAAGAAGTCCCCGCACTTGGGTCTCAATGTCCATTTTTGAGTGACAGCAATAATCAAGGAACTATCGGTGGGCGTCCATCCAGCTGAAGCATGAGAATTTAATCAGCACGATGTACGGAGAGCAAATATTTGGGATGAAGACATACACTTTTGGGCACAGTAAGGGTTCAATAAGTCATGGCCGGTGTACCAAGTGATCTTGGCTTTCATAAGAGGAGAGGAAAGCATGAGTATTAGTAGGCTGCCTTATGGACAAGGGTAAGGTATTAAGACTGACTTTGGATTATGGCGCCTTTCATGACATCTAATTGAGGGTGGGTGGGGTTGAATAGCGAAGGTAAGGACTTTGATCGAGAGAGGGATTTAATGAGCTTCGCTTTGCTCTTCTTTGCAGAACGCTTGACTTGAATGAATCGGTGAGAATTGGTCTTGGTATGGTAAGGTGAAAGTGTAAGGGGTTTGGTCAAGAGAGATGAAGCCTCAATTCTGACTTCATCTTTTCCCTTGGAGTTTCTGGTGAGATGCACGAGTCCATTGCGTGTTACGACGTCGCGCGTGGTGAGGCCGGCCAATGGGGCAGTTTTAAGATCGGTAACAAGAGCAGAATCAAAGTTGATAATGTCGTCGGGACTACTCGTCATTCCAGCGAGAGTCGAAGAAAACAGCGAAATGTCACTGTCTCTGCGCGAGATGACCGGGAGGCCATTGACGTGTTTGGGACCGGTTTTGTAGTGCGTAAGCATCAAGCCATGGCTTCCTAGTATCATCCAGTCTTCGGAAGGGGAAGGCATCTGCTTTTTGTGAAGCTTACGGGGCGAATTTTTGCCGGCGCAACATACAAGGGGAACGAGGACTAAGAAGGATGCGAGAAATACGAAAGTCGTTTTCATTTCTGCGTTGTTAAAGATTTGCGGAATGCCTGGAGGATTTGGGCTGGATAAGGAGAAGGTTTGTTTTGAAATGGGTAACGATGATAAGGATGTGGTAGCTCAATGGGCAACGATGATGAGGATGTAGTAGCTCTGACAGAAAAGATTAGGTATTCGAAGGAATGAAGGATTGTCTATTTGAGAAAGTCAACAGGATGTGTGAATAATGAAGCTGGCTGGTTGGTCTGAAGGAGGGAAGGAAGCTTTTCAGATAGCACTTACCGAGGATGTGATGGTGATAAAGATGCGAGGGAAAACGCTATACTTGAGCCTCCTTATATATTTTTTCCTATCCTCAATCGCAGGCAGGAGGAACCTGAGAGGCACAGCCATCTCAATTCTTCGTTTTAGGTCAGGCTAAGTCTTATTCAATCGCCGGTCCAGGAACGTGAGAGGGCAGGAAATTTTAATGGAGAGGATGGTCGTGACTTGCGGACAACACCGGACACGGCACCAGCTAGTGGACCAGCCATAGACTTGCACGACTGGTTTGCGTGCGAATCAGCACTATTCTCCGTCCTTCTCTTCGGTCCGCTCCACTTAGCAAAACGTGGCTCTGCTAAGTTCGTGATGGTTTGGCAAGCCGAAGCGTGTCGACTCGCCGAGTCCAGCCAGTGTGTTATGGCGGCGAAGGACAGAAACTCAGTGAGCTCATTTGAGCCCCTCACATCGAGCCCCCTTCCCATCTCTTCCTCGTTCCCAGAATTTGAGGAAGTGTTATTAACATTAATACTCTTCCTCGCGCAGGTGGCGTACTGTTCTGTGCCTTTTGAAAGGCTCCCACCGCGGCGGTATGGGATACGACTAATGCCAAGCCTCTCTCAGATACTAAAATGCTGCAATGTGCATACCCAAGTGAATTCTAGGCCTGAGGCCTGAGACGCAGGACTCAGCGATGGTCTAAAAAAGGCACTTTATCGGAATACGAAGACGTGAACCCAACACAGCTCCTCCCGCAAAGCTCGGGACGCTGACTTCGAGGCACTCTTGTATCTCAGCCTCACGGATAGGCTTCCGAACTTTCACCCAAGCATAGATACCAGAGCTGCTGAAGCATGAGTATTAGCTTGCTTCATGCAAGAATATCGGAGGTCTCATGACGGGTCCACTGTTTAGGGTTATTATACCAATGCAAAGAAGCCGCATTCAGATTGAGATGTGGGTATTTTACAATTATAGCAGGAACGCGGTGCAAACTTAATGGCAAGTCTTGGTTAAAACGATGATATTCGTCATAAGATCAAGTTCGGGGGTTTCAAGGAAGAAAGTTAGCCGTGAGGGTGTAAATTAACGGCTGGATAGGATAATATGAACCTGGTGCCCCTGCCACGGAAATGGTAAGCTCAAAGTGGAATTGGAGGATAAATGATCTCAAGCACAACATCAGCTGGAAGTCAAGCGGATGGCGTGGGTGAGTGTAAGGATCTTGCAATGGTCTGGGACCTCATGGGTGAGTGGACGATTTCCTGTTTCCCAGATGCCTTCATCTGCGAGCCCAATAAAGCCTCCCGCAGGGTCTCTGTCTCACAGAGAAGCTGACGACTAACTCATGAATTTTGGCTGGAATCCTGACAGGAAAAACATTGAAAACAGGCTTCTTTGGCCTTAGAATGTAATTGCAAGCCATTGCAACCTTCTTCCCTCGGCAATATCAAATTTTAGGCCTGAATCTTGCGGTCAATTCCATCTCCTCACATTTCCTCCCTGGGGGAGTCCGTGCCTATTGCTTTGAAAATGCCTTGATTCCTCAGATTGGGGCCTACACATCCCACTCTGGGGTGCGCATGAGGAGGCCCATTAACTCACAATGTTGATAGACTTGAAGGCCCAATTCCTGGCGTCCATTTGGTATCAAGGGCAACACTGGGCCCCGCTTCTCGGTGGTATAGAACTGCTCAAAGTTATGTACATGCCAAAACCCAAAAATGCCCCTGAGGAACCACACCAAAAAGCCAGTATGAGTCTCAAGTCCCTCCCAGTGGTTGGCGCAATGCAACAGAAGCTTTGCCACTTGTGCACACCATGCAGGCAGAGACTTATGTTGAGTTTGCTTCATCTGAAGCTTTGAATACAAAATTTCAAACTTTGTTTGGTGTTGAAAATCAATGACACTCAAGTTCCCACTAGCAAAATAAGTTTTTGAGTTTAGAATAAGCAATCCAGACAAACGGGAAGTCCTCCAGTCTTTGTTTTGGGGATGACAAAGGGGAAGGGAAGAAGTTTCACCATGAAAGAAAAAAGGACCTTTAGCCAGTGGATGAGGAGGGGGAACCACCATACCCCAGGGGAACATTTTTGGAGAGACAACCTGACTAGATACAACATATAACAAATACAAAAAAAAAAATATTAAAGTACATTGTGAATTATAATAAACTTGCTCAAAAGAACTTGTTATAATCAGCATTAATATATATAGTAAAAAAAGGTGCTTTTTTAAACAAATAAAATAATAAATAATAAATAATAAATAA